>APFE031624663.1:113555-207293 GCA_000404065.3 Pinus taeda | reverse complement strand
TTCCTAATGGTCCTAAAAATTACAAATCCTACTGAATTTAAAAGAGAAGGGGTTACCTCCTCAATTGAAGAATTTCTTTAAGATGAGGCCATTAACAGGAAGAGAGTCCCTCTTTCCTGATAGATCTTGTAATACAAATGTTGAATGGCCTATCTTCTCGCTGATCTGAAATGGTCCAAGCCACATATTTTGGAATTTGGTGTGTTTACCTTTATCCTCATGTGCTTTGTCCCATTTTTGAACTAGATCACCAACCTGCAACTGTTTAGAACTAGACGAAGCTGAATCAAATGATGACTTGATTATCTGCTGATGTTTAGCATGAGTAATTTTGTCTTTCTCTCTCTCTTCTTCTAAATTTAAAATTTGATCATGTCTGAGTTGGATAGAAGAAGAGGGGCTTTCTTCAATAAACTGAACTAGGGCTAGAGAAGGAAGTGCTAGATTGGTCGGTAGTATAGCTTCTTTCCCATATACAAGATTGAATGGAGAAGTACCTATAGAGGCCTTCTGCATTATTCTATTATCCCATAGTGCGACTATTCAAGATTTGTGTTAGTTTTTATGATTTTGTTCGATAGTTCGCTTAATGATTTTGAGTAGATTTTTATTGGTAGAATTTGCCAGACCATTACCCTAGGGATAGTAATTTGCAGAATATTTCAATTTAAATCCTCTTTTAATAGCAAACTCAAACATGGAATTTCCAAAGAAATAAGATGCATTATCAAAAACAAGAGCATTTGGGACACCAAACCCGGTAATGATGAACTGGTCTATGAATTCTATAATTCCTTCAGAGTTTGTTGTCTTTAATGGAATCGCTTCAACCCACTTAGTAAAGTAATTAGTAGCAGTAAGGATATACTTATGTTGTTTGGAGGATTGTGGATTTATTTCTCCAATGATATCTAATCCCCATTGTTCAAAAGGTTGATCGATATTAACTGGCTGCAAAGGGAAGGTTGGTCTCCTTTGTTTTCCACTGGAGATTTGACAACTTCGGCATTTCCTTACATACTCATGGGTATCTCTGAATAAGGTGGGCCAGTAATATCCAGCATGAATGATTTTGTGAGTTGTTGTGTCAGCTCCAAAATGTCCTCTAACTGTTCCATCGTGTAGCTCCTGCAAAACCTTTTGTGCTTCAGGTTTCTCCAAGCATCTTAATAAAACTGAATCATAGTTTTGCCTAAAAAGCACATCATCAATGATAATGAAGTTTTTTGACTTTAATCTAATGGCCCGTTTGTTTTTATAAGAAAGATTAGGAGGTGCATGTCCATTTTTCAAATAAAAGATTAAATCTGCATATTGAGATTCAGAATTGGTAATACTTATCTGGTTGATTTCTTCAGTATGATCTATATCACCTAATTCCGGAACGTTGGATGCTCTTACTAATAACCTGCAAAAACCTTGGCCTCTAACAATATTTGTTGGCTTGATTTCCAAGTCATATTCTTGTAGTGTTGTAACCCAATTTGCCCTTTTTTCACCTAATTCCCTTTGGATCAGTAATTGCCTTACTGCAGAAAAAGGAACTATTACTTTTGTATGGGCTTTTAGAAGGAAGGGCCTGTAGTTTTTAATGGCTTTATACACAGCAAATGCTTGTTTTTCAACTTCGGAGTAATTTAGTTCAGCACCCTAAAAATTTGAGCTAAAGAATGAAATCGGTGCTTCCAAGTCATGATCATTAATCTGAGTGAGTACCACTGCATAAGATGAATCGGACGCGATAGTGTACAATGTGAAATGATTAAAAAAATTAGGAGTGTTTAAAGCGAGGGCATTGATTATTGATTGTTTGATTAAATCAAATGCTTCTTTTTCCACAGACCCCCATCTAAACACTGAATTTTTCTTAATCATGGTTTGCAATGGTAAAATGATATGAGAAAAATCGGGAACAAATATTTTGACAAAGTTGATCTGACCTAAAAATGATTGCATGGATTTTTTGTTATGAGGAAATGGGATTTCAGAAATTTCTTTAATCTTGTCGGGATCAATATAAATACCATCTTTGGAAACGATAAAGCCCAACAGCTTTCCTTGATTTAGAGCAAAGAAGGATTTTTTGGGATTAAGTGAAATACCATACCTTCTACAGCGTTCAAAGATTTGATTCAAATCATGTAAATGGTTGGTTCTCTTTTTAGAAAATACAATAATATCATCTAAATAGATGACTACTGTTTTGTTGATCGCTCCTTTGAAGGCTATATCCATTTCTCTTTGGAATGTAGCTCCTGCGTTAATAAGTCCAAAAGGCATTTTCTGATAGGCGTAAGTTCCCCATTTTGTTCTGAAAGCAGTTTTGAGTCGGTCATCAGGATGGACCCGAATTTGGTTGTATCCTGAAAAACCGTCTAGAAAGGACATTAGCTCAGAAATTGCTACTGAATGGAGTATTTGCTCCATGGTAGGTATTGGGAAATTATCTTTCTGGCTTGCCTTATTCATATTTCTAAAATTTATACAAATCCTGATGTCACCATTTTCTTCCTAACATGCACCATATTGGAGACCCAGTTTGAGTTCTGAACAGGAAAAATGATCTTTGCTTTCAAGAGTTTATTGAGTTCTGATTTTATCTGACTCTCTAAGTTTGGATGTATTTTCCTCAATTTTTGTTGAACCGATTTTTGTTCAGAAACCATTGGAATGGTATGTTGTATGATTGATGTATCATATGTTTTTAAATCATCATACTTCCAAGCGAAGACATGCTTATTTTTCCTTAATAATCTAATAAATGTTGTCCTTTCTTGTTTAGAAAGTCCTAATCCTAAATTGATATTTTGAGGGTTCTGCTCAGTACCAAGATTTATCAATTCAAATCTTAAGGTAGAACTTTGGAGTTTTGAATTGGTTACTTGTTTGAACTTGTCTTTAATGTCATAGAGATCTTCAAGTTTAGCCACAGGTCTTGGTATTGAGTTTTCCTCATGCTTTTCTTTCATCTGAAGATCATGATCACTTTCATCAATGATCTGATCATTGTAGGATTTGTCGGAAGTTAAGAAATGTAGGATTTCTTCATCGTGGTTGAACACTCGCCAATTGGTGATATTGTCAGGAATTGATGGCTTAAAGATCAACTCTACTAAAAATCTATCCAGGCTATAATCTTCAGAAGGCAGGAGTTTAGAAGCAACATTGGCCAATAGGTCAGCTGCTGCATTCTGGGATCTGGGAATAGGTGAAATATTGAATGCTAAGAAATGAGATATAAGTTCCTAGACTAAAGATTGATAGTGTTTGAGGTGATTAGAGAGACAATGGAATGTATTTCGAACTTGTTTTATGACAATCTCTGAATCGCCAAACACTTTTAAATATTGAACTTTTAGGCCAATAGCTTTATATAATCCTTGCACCAAGGCCTCATACTCAGCTTCATTATTCGTGCATTCAAATTCTATTCTATCAGAAAGCATTGTTTTCTCTCCCTCAGGGCTGACTAAAATACACCCTGATCCTGATCCTTCACTAGATTTTGAACTGTCAAAAAATAAAGACCAAAATAAAGAATTATCAACAATTTTATTTACAGAATTCTCAGTAATATTAACACATCTTGATCTGTCAGTTTGTGAAAAAATTTCGATTTGTGATGTGAAATTGTTTACCGAGAAAGGAGATGGTTGGGCAATATAATTGCCAAAGAATGATTCAGAAGAATAGTTTCCCAAGATGTTATTGTTAAATGCAATTGGTTGATTCTCCTGTTCGAACTCTGTGACAGTATGGGTCATGTGTTTCTCCCGATTGATTTTTATTTGATTTGGATTTCCCTTGTAGGGCAGCCACATATGAGACCAATCGGTAGAAATATACCCATGGAGCTTCTCAGACCAATCCCTGCTCAAGATTAAACCATAAAACTCAGGTATATCAGCGATTAAGATATCAATTCTTTGAACCACTCGTGGATCAGCCGATAACCTAATAGTAATAGAGTTTATTTCCCCTAAGAACTGGACTTTGGTTCTATCTAACTACACAATGTGAATTGAAGACTTTTGGGGTTCTATGTTCAGTTTTGAACAAACTGAAGCTGGCATTATATTGGATGATGCCCTAGAGTCAATTAAGCATTTATGTAGATTCCGTACGTTAAGAGGAAATGAGGGGTATGGGAATTTGATCTGTCTCCGATTAGAACCGTATCAATAGCCTCAACTCTACCAGAAGGTGGTTGTCCTGAATCACTTGCAGCTTTATTACCGGGAAGAGGTGAAGAAGGAACTGCATTAAGTTCTTTAAGAAGCAATTTATGTTGATGTTTTAATTTGCTGAGTTCAAACATGGTGATGTTTGCCTTAGCCTTTTTCATATCATCAACAATATTGTAATCCATTGAATCCAATACTACCAACGTCTTTGATGATGAAGGTATATTTGAGGATGATGGTTGATTTTGAGGCACTATTGCAGCTGGCTTCCTTGTGGGTACCTTTTCCTTTGTAGTATTAGTACCTGCACTCATTTTCTTTGAACTTGCCTAGACAGGTTCAGGGGCACTTTTGCTCCTGGTAGTCATAGGAAAAGCATCTTGTTCAGTTTCGGTATCGGAGTTAGGCAATATGAAGTCCCACATTCCATGGCATTCAACGACTTCCTCTTCCTCGAATTCATCAGATGGTGCAATTGTTTCTTCTTCTTCTTCCTCAGGGTCTAAATCTCCATTGGATATAACATTTGGAGGTTTTGACTCTGGTTTCTTAAAAATCCTATAAGGTTTCTTTGTTGAGGTTTCTGCTACTTGCTTTTTAATTTCAACCATTTCATTTGACATTGTTTTGAGGACCTTTTGAAGACCCTCCATGTCGTATGGATCTTTGGTGATTTTCTTCTTTGAATCATCATTGAAAGACACTTTTTTGGATTTCCTGTCTTCGAGAGCAGCTTTCTTTTCCAAAGCGATTATACATTTTTCGACAGCGAGGGCTTCTTTCATGTTTTCGGTCAATGTAGGTTTTCCAACCCTATCTACAAAAATGGCTATATTTGAAGGTAAGGCTGTAATGTACCACTTGCTTCTAATTTGTTCACTTGGCTTGTTATCGGTAGGGATTTTATTCAAGATTTTACTAAATCACGAGTTAAACTCCTTAATTTGTTCTCTAGACTCAATCCTTAGATTCGAAAGGTCATTAATGAGTGTGGCCAAGGATCTATCATCGCCATATTTGGTAAGAAACTGCTCCTGAAAGATATTCCAACTGGTAATGGATCCAGAGGGCAAGGAAAAATATCAAGACCGAGCTGATCCTTGTAATGTGTAGGGGAAAAGTCTAACTACAAAATCTTCTTCTGTTACTCCCTTCAGATTAACTGACAACATAAATTATTTATGTGTTCCTCAGCTAATGTTCCAGCATATGGATTAAACTTTGGTAACCATTTCTCAGGATAATCAGGTAATGGATGTAATGGTGCAGGCATAGTGACTATACCAGGACTATTCCATGGATTCTGAGCCATCTTGGGAGTACCAACGATTTCCTGTGGTGTTCCAGGTGTTTGGGGAGGAGGTGGAAATGAAGACTAAAAAGATTTTTATGTTGAAGGTGAAGACCCCTGGTGAACAATAATATGTAATGGGGAAGTGGGTGTTTAACTTCGCACTAGAGATGATGATATGGAAGATGATGGAGAAAAGGTCTCACTACCAGAACCTTCAGTGTTCTTTTTAACCCTTTTCCTTTGGGGTAAAGGAAACTCAGGTGGTTCATTGCCGAGTTTTTCGCTTTGAAGTCTGGTGAGAGGATGAGGTAGGCTGAATTGTGAAGTCTCACTGCCTTGAGATACTTCAGATCTCTGAGGTGAAATGGAGAATCCTTGAAGTTTCTGGATGATAGACTGAACTTTAGAGGACTCCAGACTTAAACGTTCTGAAGTATGATGGGGTTGAGCAGTGGTAGTTGATCCCTCTTCTTCTCGTCTGGACACTGGTATTTCAAAGTGCAAATGAGAGGTCCGAGGAGAGGTGGAGGGTGATTTACTCTGTGAATGGTCTGTAGGTTTTGATTTACTCGCCATTCATAGTGGATGCCCTCTGTCTAGTGCCAGAAATGTTGATGCCTCGAAAATCATCACATCAACATCGGGGGATAACCACCCAGTCAGAACCTTAATACAACTCCTTTTCCGTTTGGGATGGTGGCTCCGACTGGATATAATGGGACCAGTTTCCCAGTAATGAATAAAAGGGGGTGGATGAATGATTGGTTTTCTAATAAGTGATAATAAATGGAGGATGTATTCTATGAGCGAAAATGTAAATGACTATTTTATCCCGGGAAGCTTCTATTCTTAAGTGCAACGTTTAGTAATCTGTGTTCACTGATAGGCATATAGATGACACTATTCAATAAACAAAGACATTCATTTAAATGATAATTTCTTCGTTCAATTAGTTGAACGAAGTAATTGATAAAACATTGTTACACTTCTCTTTTTATATTACTGATGCATGCATGATTGAAAGAATAGAAAACTGTAAACATCCAATAGTGGAAAGCATAAAGTTTACTGTTAAAACACATTCACATATTCAATAATAGCAAGAATGACCAAACAACAATTCACATAAAAGGAATAAATTCAGACATAGGTAATAGTACCATATGAGCTGCGAATCATTCCCAACGCCAATCGCAATTTGAATTCCTTCTTCTGACTCAGAAATACTTTTAGATAAAGGCAGTAGTGCACATTCACATAAAAGCTTCGTTATCAAAATTTGGAAAGATTGGTCCAGCTTTTAATAAAAGAATATGCCCGAAGTATAGTAGTGCAACTTCAGGCTTAAGTCATACACAAAAACTTATGACCCTTTCTAAATACATGAAAGGGTCTATAAATACTAAACTAAGCTAACAAACTACAAAATTAAAATGCTACTAAATTGGTATAATATGATCTTGAATATCTCTCCCACAGTGATCTGGTAATTGGAAGCAATGATTCATCATTCTAGTTGTTTGCCTATTGTCCTGAGTTGGCATATTGCCAGCATTGGTTCCACTTCTTGAGGGCAGCTGAGACGAGAATTGATTTGAGCAGCATGATACACCTGATTGCATCCGTTAGGCATTTGAGGGTGGCTTTTTGGCTGTATGGTTTTACTGGGAACAACCAATAGGCGTCCCAAGTTAAACTTTTAATTCCTGAGATTAATCTTCCATTCTTTTCTAGCTCTTGGTGACATGATTGCTCCAATGTCTTGGCTGATAATAATTTACCTGGTGTACATTGAGAAATCATGTTAGATAAATAGAGAGTATTATTGATCAATTAAATTAAATTTCTCGTAGGTAACTTGCATCTAGAAACCGCTCTCTCTGCTTTCATTAATTGGGACTGCCACTCCATGAATAGGATTTCTTTATGGGATTCTAAAATTTTGGGCAAGTTTGTTGCCTGTCCCTCATTAGAGTCCTGCCAAGTAAGAAAATCTGTCAAAGTGTCATCGGCTTGCTCTAAATCCTACCTGGCATCAACTGATTCGTCTATTATAGATGTTGTTATCTCGCACAGAGGTTCAACTTGGGAAATTTCATGACACAACAATGTTATTTTGTTATTAATGCCTTGTTAATCTGCATTGCCTCTGCTCTGAACTTGGTAGGCTGGGGAAGACTCTTGAACTTCTCTACCTGAGATGATAATTGAGCAATTTTCTCATCTTTTGACTTTGCCATCTATTCATTCATTGCCTTCAAGTTTGATAATGCCTCTGATAATTCTTTCTGTCTCTGAAACGCTCCTGTATCGATCCTCTGTTTTTCTTCATGCAACTGTTTGTTGAGCTGGTTATTTAATTGTTGTTGTGTGGACAGTTGTTGTTGTAGTTGTTCTGACTTCTGTTGTTCCTCCGATAGTTGTGCTTGCAGTGAAGTGATCACTTGATCCTTTTCTTTCAACAAATTTCTTACCTACGATGCCTTATCCATGGTGGCTGTCGAATAGGCACTAGCATATTGGGATAACTTTGTCAGGTCATCGGAGGGGTCAAATTCTTTCGTCCACACCACATTGGCTATTATTGTTTGTTCAGGGAACATAGAAGGTTGATCAATCCTTCTCCTTTTCCGCTGTCACTTTATTACAACCCTGTGTTTTGGGCTATAGAAAACATCTAGTGGAGGAATGTCCTCCACCTGCAAAATAATTTAATCCGAAGGATTCTTGAGAATTATTTCTACTACTGTAGTTGGGGGTAGGCCGCTGGTTCCTTTGCTTGGAACCTCCTTTGATGTTGTATCTTGTGTATCGGCCGCTTTGGATGTATCGGAATCCATTGAGCTTTCAAGATTCCTTATAATTGTATTAAATTGTTGCCATTCCTCGAGAAATCTTGGGTCCATTTGAGTATCGACACTCACCTCTTTGCTGCTCTGCTCCTACTGCTTCTTCTGTTCCTCCTCCCGTATTCTCTCCTGTTCTTTCTTTTCTGCTTCCTCTATGTCCTTCCTCTGTGATTCCTCGTGTTCTTTCCTCTTTGCCTCTTCCTGTTCTAACCTCCAGAGTTCCTCCTGCTCTCTTCTTTGGACTTCTTCAAAGATTTCGGATGTAGCAGGAGGTTCGCTGGTAAGCTGCTGCTCAGGCTCGCTTGATTGTATCATCCGGGAAGTAGCTAACAAATCTAGAGGCAAAGTTTGCAACCTTTGCTCTCTAAGTTTATTAAATTCTACTAACCCGTCATCATGGTATCTCATTCTAGCTAGCAGCTGCACTTGAAATATTGACTCGGCTGAGGAGAACAGGTCATCAAACTCATCTTCCTTATGTTCAAATTTAGTGAGTTTGGCCTGGTCTAGAGCATTATAGATGACTTTCTTCGGGTAGAAGCGTCTATTAGGGAGAGTGGCGAGACTTAGGATGTTAATTTTTTCCGCCTCTTTCTCTGCATGTTTATAATCATGTAGAGTATAGACGCCACACCTTAGAGGAAAAGGAGGCCAAACTTGCTTCTTTGAATTTCGGAGAGTCTTTGTAGCTGATGTGGTTTGTAAGCTGATATGCTATCTCATGAGCTAATAGTTTGTCTGGTATATACAAGGGGAGAATATGAGGCCTGACCTGACTGCCGAAAACTCTTACATAAGTGAATTTTTCTTCTCCAAACTAGGTTCCTAACACTGTCAAGTCAATCTCTGCCTGAGAGGAGATCTTAGGGGTAGGTCTATCAAAAATTGCATAGTAAATAGGTAGCATGAATCCATTACAGACTTGGTATAACTGATGTTTATAATGAGCTTTCCATAATTTCTGGTGGTAGATATGAATAGGCATAGGGTCCTGTGGAGTCCATCTCCACCCTAACACAGGAAACTCAGAATTAAAACAAAGGGTGTCCAAAATATAGGCACTAAAGTAAAATGGAGGGATGAACCTATCAGTAACACGGGATTTATTTCTGAATTGAAGAATAGCCGTAGCCAACTTATCCAATAATATAGTCCCCAGATCCATGATTTCACTATTACATGCTGCTTCCATCAAAGGTACCATCTCTATGGAAAATTTTGAAGAATCATGCAATCCCCACATTCGACACATCATGACTCTAGCATAACGATAAGGAGAGCATAAGGAGTCGATGGAATACTTACCCGAAGACTCATGTTTGTGTTTCGTCGGGTTCTGTCTCCATTCTCGTATAGGCTCCGACTCAGTTTCATTCTCATCTCGAAATCTCTGGTTCGGGCAAATGGTACATTTGTCTGAAATCGTTGGGTTGAAATGAACCGAATACTCTCCCATCAATAGTACAGAATGTTCTATCTGTAATTAGAATTTCTTCAATTTCTCATCTCACCACATCCGTATATGGAAGAATTTCCTCTCGGGTCGCTATCTTGTGTAGGTAGGAATCAACGAAATCTTTTAAAGTATCATCAGATTTCCGGCTTGAGCCTGCTGTAGCTCGTACCGATGTTTTCTGAGGTTCCTCGGCTTCAACCAGGTTGTAAATATTTTACCAAGTAGTACTGCCAAGGCCGAGACATGTGGTATCTGAGATTAATCCCTTTTTGCTTGGTCTCGGATCAGTGGCATGTTGTCCTGTTACCGCAGAAGCTGAATTCGTTCCAGATTTCTTAGATTTCTTCCGCATTTTCTCTGAAATCATTACTGCGGAAAAACTCTGCACAAGAGAAAAATGAACGTAATGCGGAGAATAGATGGCGAAAACCAAGTATGGAGGAATTGTGTCAATCAATGAATAATGGAAGATTTATCATAAGGCTCCCGCGGATACAATCTCTGAAGGGATTTAGGCATAACTACTCCATTAATTGGTCGTTTAAACCTGTCAATCATTTAAATGCTCATTATATCCTTTATTTGCCGAATAATCATTTAAGCGTGGATTTGATTTTTTGGCAGTTGGACGCAAGAGAATCACTATCGAGAAGAGAAAAGGCTTTTAATGATAATTAATATAATATACCAAAGTCATATCAATCCTTTTCGAAAGTCGCGCTTGGCTTTATCGCAATTGGCGATCAGAGGAAGCCTTGGGCAATCTTATTTAAGTTTTTGTGGAATCCCCGATCGCCGATAGCGATATCGCTTGACTTGCATTGGGAATTTTAACGAGGAGAGTTCGTTATATTCATATCGCATTCCCCGATTGCGATATCGCATCAGAGAAAGGGGAGGGGCCTTTTATTATTTGTTTTCCCGATAACCGATGGTTACTTGTTCTTGTCGCATCGAGGAGAATCAATGGGTCATGGTTATGCATCCTTTGTTATTGCGATATTTGATCTTTCGATCGCTTTATCGCAATAATAGAGAATTATTCATTTTTATTTTAAGACCGATTATTTATCAGCTCAAAAAGGTTTTAAAATATTTTGTTTGTTTCCGAACCTTTAGAAGAGTGATGGGTGAATACCAATTTAATCTAAAAGGGACCCATTTCATATTATAATTTTCTAAAGTAAAATTTTATGAAATGGGGGGTTGTTGTATAGCACAACATGTTGCTACAAAATAAAAGTAAAAGTAAATAAAAATAAAAATGAATTAAATTTCTTCCTAAGATTTTTTATGTTGTTTTAAAATCAATATATTTTTTTTAAGCATATTGAATTTTATTCTAATTTCTTTTTTATTTTATTTTGTTTTAAAATCAAAATTTTATTGAAAATAATTTAAATTTTATTCTAACCCTAAAAGAACCTAGGATTTTTTATTGATTTAGGATGAATTTCTTTTAGCAAATGGAGACAAGTATATTGTAACCCTGAACACATTTATAAGCATCCTACTTTCTAATCCTTGAGATCGTCCAAAAACGCAGGAGGAGATCATACTTACTCGAAACTGAAAATATCATCCTACCTATTCTATGCTAATTGAAAATTGCAAACTATTACGTGTAATTAAATTTCCAATGTAACCATTCACACAATAGTAGTAAAAATATATTCATTTTCTATTTCGAATATTTAAAATGAAAATATACAAGGATGATCGAATCTAGTTTTTGTGAGTGTGATTTAATGAAATAAAAACAAAATCGATCTAACCTCGTACTTGTTTGAAACCATCAAAACCACTTGTTGATAAGGCCTTCATAGGCGTGATTTCCACTCTGATTCAGATCATGCTGCAACTTCTCTTCATCCTCCTCAATCTCCTGTTCAAATAATTGTTCGTCATCAGACATACAGGATTCTTCGAATGTTAATTCATTGTTTTCTTCTAGAGGAGTAGTTAAAATTTTGGCTGTTGTCAAGATCTCTTCTTCGCAAGATGAGGAGATCCTGACACTTGCTAGGATTTGACTCAATTGTTCCAAACTTATACTCATTGTTTTTCCATATATACATATGGATTTCTTTATTGTGTTTTTGTTTTTTCCAGTGAATATGGGGGGGGGGGGGGTTATTTGTGTTCTATTTCTATGTTTTTTATATGAGAATAAGCTTAAATGAAAATGCCTAAATGCAGTTAACCTTAAATAAAAAAATGATCCTAAATGAAAATTCTTCCTAAACAATCTTCCTAACTAGCTTACATCTACGTTTGCATCCCCGGTAATGGTGCCATGGGCGATTTAGTTGTCTGCTAAATCCATGTCATTTAATTTGTCAACCCGGGGTTTCGTAAACTTAGAAGCAAACCAAAATATATGGGACCTCAGATGAAACAGTTGTAGGAAGTTTGTTTAGAATGCAAATGCATATTACAAATCTAAACTATCAGATCTATTTTATGAAAGCATAAAAATTTTTGATCAATGGAATTATTTTACTTTAGAATATAGAGAAGAGTCTCTTCTTCAAAAGTCCTGATTGTCCTTCTACAATATTTCTATAATAACATTGCCAAACATCTAAGAAAGCAAGAAAAAAATGAAAGCAAGTAAATATTGCTTTCAGTTATGTTCTTAGCTCATGGAGAAGAGTCTCCTAACTTAGGAGGACTTGATTTCCCTTCTCACATAAAAAATAGATACTGAAAGGAAATCAATATTCACATAAATATAATCTAGGAAAGCATATAAGAAAGTAAATCTTGTTTCAGTTTAGTCTAGCTCATGGAGAAGAGGCTCCTGTCTGAGGAGATCCCAGTGGTCCTTCTCATATAAAAACAAGATACTAAAAGGAGATCAACCTTCATACAACAAAAACATGGCCATAACATGAATTCATACTGAAATTATCTACAAGTATTTACAACAAAGAAGTAAGATGAACATCATAATTAAAATTAGCATATTCATAACATTACTCTATAACAAAGTGTACTTATCTCAGTATGGGGATCCTTCCACTCCTCAATGAGCACACATGAACGACTATCACACCTTAAGAATAAAAAAACACTCATAACTCATGATTTGGAGAAAATGATATTATTCATGTTGAATGAACAATCATAAATCCGATGCTAATGAATAACTGATAATTGTTCTCTCTCCTTCCTTTGAAGGATGCTCCTCTTATTTATACATGAATTAGGGATATCTACTCAATAAATGTAGATCCCTTAAATATATACTATATCCATACTTGTCTCAACTTATCCCTAAATACTAGATACAAATCCCATGACACATCAAAACTCCATGAAATTTCTCCTTGGAATATGGTACACCCCTTGATTTGAAATTCGAATTTGATCTTGGGAGGCCACATAAGGGTGCCTTGAAAGCTTCCAAATGATCTACACATGTCATCAAATTCAAGCCACTTTTAGGTATAAGAAAATACATGTTATTTCTCTAAATTTTAATCATAAATTCACTCTAAATACATGAAATTAATAACTTTGGAAAATGAAAATATAAACTCATATGGTAATGGAAATATAGGGTTATGTAATGATAATATGATGAAATGAGGTGAAAAAATGAGGATAAAGGTGAAAATGGAGTGAAAATTTATGTTAATTTGGTGGCCCAACAGTTTATTTAGGGGATTCATTCCATGCTACACCTGATACAATACATTTTCATGACTATGTTTAAGGATATTTTGGACATGTTCATTTGTGTGATGATAAACCTAGTAAAATCATTGGAATGGGTAAGGTTTTTTTAAAGCAATGGAAATCAATGACTATTGAAGGAGGTAAGGCATGTTCTGGATCTAAAGAAAATCTAATTTCAACTAGGAAATTAAGTGATTATGGTTGTGTAGCTACATTCACAAACAAAACCTAGAAGGTCACTAAAGGAGCCCTAGTAATAGAAAAAGGAGAAAATGCTAGTACATTGTATTTATGCAATGGTATTTATTATTTTGTTAATGCTTTGATCTCCATAGGATAAGATACGACAATGTGGCATCATAGGCTGAAGCACATGAGTGAGAAAGGGACGCAGATTCTTCACTCAAGAAATTTGTTTCTAGGTCTTGAGCACTTTGATTTGGACTTATGTGAAAATTTTGCTTATGAAAAATAGAAGAGAGAAAGATTTATTAGAGTTGGGCAAGAAAAGAAGAGTGAAAAAATATAGCTCATGCATTAGATGTATGGGGGCCTTCTCAGGTATCATCTCTTGGTGGCTCTCACTATTATGTTACTTTGATTGATCATCGAACTTGAAAAACCTGGATTTATTATATTCAGAATAAATTTGATGTATTTTATACTTTCAAGAAATGGAAAGATTTGGTTGAGAATGGGACAGGAAAGAAGTTGAAGTGTCTCAGATCAAATAATGGAGGTGAATAATACATCAAATAATTAGATAACTATGGTTAAGTGCATGGAATCCATAGAGAGAAGACAAATGTAGGAACACCACAGGAAAATGGTGTGTCAAAAAGGATGAAGAGGACAATCATGGAGCGTGCAAGGTACATGAGATTTCATTCAGAATTTCCCTTATAATTTTGGGCAGATTTTGTAGATAATATTTTTTATCTAATAAACATAGGGCATTCAAGTTCCTTAGATGGTGGTATTCCAAAGGAAGCATGGACAAGTAAAAAGGTAAACTGCTAATTTTTAAAGACTTTCGGTTATGAAGTGTTTTCCCACACCAATAAAGAAATATAACAAAGCTTGAGGAAAAATCAAAGAAATGTACCTTTTGTTGGATATGGTGTAAATGATTTTGGTCATCACTTGTATGATTATGAAAATCAAAAAATCATTAGGAGAGGAGATTTCATATTCAATGAAAAGATATTTTATAAGGATCAATTGCAGGGAAAGAAACAGGAAAAATAAAACAAAGAATATGCAATGCTTGATGAGATCACAGGAAATTAAAGTTGCTTGAAAATCATAATGATCAACAACCACAACAACAACAAAAACAAAAATAGCAATAGACACTGTGAACATCTGAAATTGGTGTTAGAAGATCTACCAGGATAGTTAAAACCCTTGAACAATACTCTCCTTCAATATATTTTGTGTTGATTGCTTCTGGTGAACTGGAAAGATATGAATAAGGAGTGCAGGTAGAAACCAGGAAGAAGTAGGAGCAATCCATGGAATAAGAGATGGACTCCTTTACACATAACCAGACTTGGGACTTAGTCAAGTTTCCTGTAGGTAAAATAAAATTGTAGAATAAATGGGTTTATAGGTTGAAGGAAGAAGGTGGAGGTAAATAGAGTTATAAGGATAGACTTGTGGTGAAGAGGTTTGCACAAAATAAAGGTATAGACATAGATGAAATTTTTTCTCCTATTGTTAAAATGACTTCAATAATAACTATTTTAAGTCCAGTGGAAGTAGAATATTTGCATCTTGAGAAATTAGATGTAAAGACAACCTTTATCCATGGGGATTTGTAGGAAAAAATATATATGCAACAACCATTAGGGTATGAGGTCAAAGGGATAGAAAAATTAGTGTGTAGGTTGAATAATAAATTTTATGACCTAAAACAGGCTCCAAATCAATGATATCTAAGATTTGACAGGTTTATGTCTAAACAAGGTTATACTAGATGTCATTCTAGTAAATGTGTTTATCTTAAGAAACAAAATGATGGCAACTATATTATATTTCTATTTTATGTGGATGACATGCTTGTTGCAAAGTCTAACATGTAGGAAATAAATGTGCTTAAAGGAAAATTGGCAAATTCGTTTGCAATAAAGGATTTGGGTGCTGCAAAACAAATCCTTGGTATGAGAATAACTACGGATAGGAAAAATCACAAATTAACATTGTCTCAAAGTGAGTACATAGAAAAGTTGTTGGAAAGATTTAATATGAATAATGTAGAAATAGTTAGTACACCTTTGGCTATCCATTTAATATTAAGTAAGGAGATGTGTCCCAAGACTCCAGTAGAGATGGATTATATGTGTAAAGTTTCATATGCTTCAATAGTTAGAACCTTAATGTATGAAATGGTATGCACAAGGCTTGATATTGCACATGTAGTGGGAGTTGTAACAAGGTATATGAAAAATATAGGAAAAGAGAATTGAATGGAAGTGAAGTGGATTCTTAGGTATTTGACAGTTATTACAAATCAAGCATTATGATTTGGTGGCTCAAACATTTCTCTACAGGGATACGTTGATGCAGATATGGGAGATGATAGAGATAATACGAGGAGCACCTCAAGGTATGTGTTTACTGTAGGTGGAACAATTGTCAGTTGGGTTGCAAAGTTGCAAAAAATTGTTTCACTTTCAGCAACGAAAGTGGAGTATGCTTCTACTACAAAGTCTAGTAAAGAAATGATTTGGTTACAAAAGTTTATGGATGATTTGGGCAAGAACAAGGAGATGGGAAAGTTATACAGTGACAACCAAAGTTCCATTCATCTTGAAATGAACTCAACATTTCATGCCAAGACTAAACATATATAGCTCAAGTACTATTTCATACGACCAATGTTGGAAGATGGACAGTTTAAGCTAGAAAAGATGCACACTAGCCATAGTCATGCTGTCATGTTAACAAAAAATTTAACTAAGGATAAATTGAGATCATACTCAATTTCAATTGGTATTCAAGTATGGTTATGAATATGAGAAATTGGTAGATGAGGGTTTTCCTGGAAAAAAGGAGCGAGGGTGAACAATGAGGGCAAACAATGATGGTTTTTAGATAGTCGCAGTCAGTGAACCATATGGAGGGCCACAGAGGAGGGAGCTCCACTCCCTCCTATAAGGAGGTCGTAGCTAGTAGAGGCAAGAAACCTCTAGAAAATGCTAGAGGTATTGTGGAGGAAGAAAAAAGAACATGGAATAGGAGATAGGAGAAGCCATAAATAAGTAAAATAATGGCACAAAAGACAAGGAGGTAGAAGAAAAAAAATAGGGAACTAAAGACAAGAAACAAAAGGGACCCTACAAACCCAAAGCAGAGATAACACCCAAAGTTATTTTAAATGATTTGGCTCTGCATGCGCACTGGGATCGCATGTGGACATATGCTATCATCTGTAAATTAATTGGATTATGGCCCACTGAAAAGGTTTTACAAACATGGATCAAATACCACTGGAAACCTAAAGGGAGTATTGACCTACATCTGGGGTCAAATGGTTTCTTCGCTATGGTTTTCATGACTATTGAAGACAATGACAGAGTTTTTGAAGGAGGGCCTTACTTATATGTAGTAGCTGAACTCTACATGCGGCCATGGATGATGATTTTTGTTCCAGAGCGAGAAACTTGTTCTTCAGTACTAGTCTGGGTAAGGCTCTATTCTACCTCTTGACTATTGGAAAAATGAATCGTTAGCCACCATAGGTAGTAAATTAGGTTGCTTTGTCAAATGTTTTAAAGCCACAATAAGGGGAAAATATACCTCCTTTGCCAGAATATGTGTGGAAATGGATCTATTAGGAGCACTACAGGATGAGGTGATCTTGGAAGTTTTTGATGAAGAATGGGTGCAAACAGTAGACTATGAGCACATTCCGTTCAGATGCCACAAACGTCATGAACATGAGAACCTTTTTAGAGACTGCCCACTTAGTAAAATAGTAAACAAGAGAAAAACTAACACAATAAAGGAAACAAACAACTTTCGGAAAGTGGTGAATCAAGGAAAAGGTGGTAAAAGAGGACCAAAACATCATCAAGATGAAGGAAAATAGACCAATCAGAACAAATTCCAAGTGCTTGAGGAAGATGTAGAGACCACAAAAGAAGATCAAGCAATGGAAGGAAGTCTTGTGGAAACGGAGAAAAATGAAAATCTGGAAAGAACATTGGATAGTGATTATCAGAAAAAAGCTACAATGAGTGATGCAGAATTGGAGATGGATCAGGAAATGATCTACAATGAAATGGACCTGGAGGACCATGAACTATAGGAAATTCTTGACAAAGAAAACCTAGATCTGGAAGGGTTCTTGATACAAGGAACCAGGGGAGGAGTAGATTCGTTACCTCAAGAAGAGCTCAATAGAATACAACAGTTGTTTTTATGGAAAACGCGGGCTAAGGCACTAGAAAGAGGAAAAATCATCAATAAGCAAGACAATAGAGGGGTGAAAACGATGAAAACAACTTTGGGACTAGCCACTAGAAACACAAGCAAGAAAAGAGGCAGGAAAAAGCAGAATGAACTCTTGATGGAGTGTGGAAAGCTTATGATCGATTCAGGTAAGATGAAAGATCTAGCTAGCTACTCCTTTACAAATCTTTAATAATGAAGTTTACATATTGGAATATTAGAGGTCTAGGGAGTAAGAGAAAGCAGAGAATGCTTAATAATATAATGAAACAAGAAATGTCAGATATAATTTTCATCCAAGAAACAAAATGTTCCATTCAAAAATTAAGACAAATTCATAGCAAATGGCTTAGTAGATTTGAGTTTCTTGAAGTCAAAGCAGAGAACACAGTGGGGGGCATACTCACTCTTTGGAACCCCCCAAAAAATAGGTATTTTAGATGTTGAGGCTTCCAGGAATTATTTATCAGTGGTTATTCAACCGGTAGGAGACAGGGATACCTTTCTGGTCACAAATGTTTATGGTCCTCAGAGAATAGATGACAAACTCAGGTTTCTAGATTCCCTTGTGGATCTCAGAGACAGACATGCAGATATACCCTGGATCATGGGAAGTGACTTCAACATGATCGAATATCTTTCCAAGAAAAAAGGGGGAACCAGAGCTCTAAGTAAATATTCTTTAGCATTTCAAACGTTTTCAGACAATATGAATCTCGTTGAAATTAATAGGAACATTGGCCTCTTTACTTGGAATAATAAAAGAGGAGGAGAGTCCCATATAGCCTCAAATTTAGACAGATTCATCATCTCTGAGGATCTTATGCTGATAGATAAAGAAGTAACAGTGAGAGTTCTTCCCTTTGGAGGCTCAGATCACTAGCTAGTTCAATTGGAGATTAAGGGTATTGGTACTCCTAGGAACAAACCTTTCAGATTTGAGAATATCTGGCTGTCACACCCAGACTTCATCAACAATATTGAAAATGGTGGGTAGAAGATTTACAGATTCAGGGGACAAGAATGTTCCTGCTTCACAAAAGACTAAAGCACATCAAGCTCCGGCTTAAAATGTGGAACAAGAAGGATTTTGACATTATTTTTGTGGAGAAAAAATATGTTGAAAACAAAATGCAGGTTCTCAACCAAGCTCTGATCATGGAAGGCTTTGACAGAGCCATAAGTGATCAAGTGGATAAACATCATCAATATTGGGAGAATATACGTAAACAGGAGGAGATATTTTGGAGACAAAAGTCTAGAGTTCAATGGCTCAAAGAAGGAGAGCGTAACACTAAGTTTTTTCACAAAGCCACCATTGCCAATAAAACTCACAATAGAATCTCTTTGATCAAGAATGAGGAGGGGGAGCTTCATACCTCCCATGAAGCTATAGAAGTTATGTTAGTCTAGCACTTCCAGGGTATAACTCAAGAGAAAAATATAAATAGAGAGAACTTCATCACGGAGATAACTAGTAATAAACTGAAACTAGTGTCTAGAGAGGATAATTTCAACCTTAATAGGTCAATAACAGAAGAGGAGGTTAGCAAAGTCCTTAAAGATATGCAGAATGGAAAAGCACTAGGCTCGGATGGTTTCAATGTGGATTATCTCAAAACCTGCTGGAATATTGTTAAACATGATATTGTGCATGTTGTGGAGGACTCCAGGTTGAATAGAACCATTCTATAAGTGGTCAATACCTCCTTCATCCCACTGATCCTCAAACAAGACATTGCTAAAACTCTAAATAAATATAGAACCATAGCCCTCTGCAATGTGGTCTACAAGATAATATCCAAGGTAGTGGCTAATAGACTCAAACCTTTACTTCCTATTCTAGTTTCAGGGGAACAATCAGGTTATGTGGAAGGTAGACAAATTCTTGACAACATTATTCGAGATCAAGAGGCGGTTCACTCATTAACTAGCAAGAGACAAGCGGGCATGATCATGCAATTGGATATAGCCAAAGCTTATGACAAGGTAAACTGGACCTATATCAAGAAAATTCTTATTGCTTTTGGATTTGACCACAACTGGGTCAGATGGGTAATGGCACTGGTGACTTCCTCCAGTTTTTCTATATTAGTTAATGGCTCCCCCTCAGAGATTTCCAGTCCTTCAAGATGCCTAAGACAGGGAGACCTGCTCTCTCCCTTTCTTTTAATCCTCATGATGGAAGGATTAGGCCGGTCAATAAAGCATGCTAAAGTAACATGAAAGATTAAGGGCCTGCAACTAACTGAGAATGGTCAGGCCCTAACTCACCAACAATTTGTAGATGATACCATGCTACAGGGAATCCCCACAGTCAAAGAAGCTTCAGCCTACAAACAATTATGAATCTCTTTGCCTTGGCTTTAGGTATGGAAGTGAATCTCTCCAAATCAAAAATCTTTTTCTTCAATACCAATATTGCTATTTAGAAATATATCTCTAGAATTCTAGGCTTTCAAAGGGATTCCCTTCCCTCAAAATATTTGGGATTTCCTCTTACTACTAAACTGATGCTCAAAATCATTTGGGAACCCTTGATTAATAAGTTGTAGGATAGAGTCAATAAATGGACCATTAGATCTTTAAATCTTGCTAGCAGGTTGGTGCTCACAAAAGCTGTGCTACAAGCAATCCCTATTTTTATGTTATCTGCCCTCCCATCTCCAAAAGGAGTCCTACAACAATTAAAAAATATTCAAAGAAACTTCCTTTGGGGTAAGGAGGAGACAAGGAATAAATGGGCCTTAGTGTCTTGGGAGAAAATTTATAGGCCCAAGAACCATGGAGGGCTAGGCTTGGATGATCAGGAAATACTCAGCAAACCTTTAGGGGCCAAACTATGGTGGCATTGGGTTCAACATCCAGAGACTCAATGGGACAATATCTGGAAGAAAAATATGCAAGCTCCTGGCAAAACAATGATCTCATAAGAATGTTAGGAAAAATAAAGGGCTCATACATCTGGAACAAAGCCTAGGAGAATAGAAGCCTAGTACAAAAAAATAGCTTCTGGGAAATTAGAGAAGGAGATCTTGCTCTTTTTTGGGAAGATAAGTGGCAACAAGAACCAATTTTGTTAAAAGAAGACTTCATCAACCTTAAGCATGAGACAGATTCCCAATGATTAATTAAGGTAAAGGACTTTTGGAATCATACTCATCATACAGAAAAGTGGAGAATCTGGAGAAACATTGACTGCAAAATAGCAATCCATTGAAAACAAAAGAGGAGGCGCTCATGAAAATGGTGGAACAAAGAAATATCATAGTTACAGGGGGGAAAGACCAACTCAGATGGGGCAATAACAAAGAGGGCACCTTTAATCTTAAGGAAGCAAAAGGAATTATCCTCGAGCTAGATCCCCAAGTTCAGGACAAAATCTAGCAGAAACTTTGGAGGCATCAAGGGTGGATGAAAAGCAAACTCTTCATTTCGTTGGTATACCACAAGAAAATCCTGACTTGGGATATCATCAGGAAGAGAGGTGTACTGGGGCCTTCAAGATGCCAGCTCTATGAGGCTCAAGAGGAAACATTGGAGAATCTACTCAACAGTTGCATTTTCACCTCCTGGTTATGGGACACATTTGCCACAATCTTTTAGCAATCCGATAGGGATAGAGGGAGCATCATTAGTACCATCAATAATTAGAGAAGAAATTTTTCGGATTATGAAATTCTCAGCTCAGCTTGGGCCCTTATACCAAGCTTCATTATATGAAACATTTGGAAGGAGAGGAACAAGAACCTTCAAGGATGAAAAGAATCCCCCACACCGCTTGTTTGAGATAATCCTGAAATAGCTTAAGGAGAATGTGGGGACCACTGTTCGTAACTACCCTAAAAATCCTCCCTCAGAAGTGGATTTAAAAATCCTCAGGCACCTGGGGATGTAGGGGCTCACTCCTCATGGCCTAGATAGGAAGGCTACATCTATGATTATAGAGAAGAATTTTTGGCATCATCCCCCTGAAGGTTATTTGAAATACAACATTGATGGGGCTTCAAAAGGAAACTTGGGAACAGCTGGGTATGGAGAAGTCCTTAGGGATGTAGAGGGAAGTATTATCTTCATCTTCCATTGCCACCTTGGAACAACCACCAACAACATGGCTTAACTAATGGCTTTGGAACAATGCCTGGATTTTTTGAGTCAAACTAACTATTTCAATGTGATGATAGAGGCGGACTCTGAGTTAATCATTAACTTAGTAAAAAAAAAAAAATTAGTGGAACAGTGTTGGAGAAAGTCTCCAAACATTGGAAATTAATCTGGGTTTTCCAGAGAATTCAAGGTCATCTCTAAGGTATTCACACTATCAGTTTCCACCATGTCCGTAGAAAGGAAAATAAGTTGGTGGATCTTCTTGCCAACCAGGGTGTCAGCTGTACAGATGATAAGGGTTCGATGGAGAGGCAAGAATTGCGACTGAGCAGGTTGAAAGCTCTTCGTGGCGAGGAAGTGAAAGAAGATAGAGAAGTGTTTAGATACAAAGCCATGGAGGCTAGCTCGAAATGATTTGTCCTCTGTATGCATTATCTGCATCTTATAATCTGTTCTTTGGCAGGGGGAAATCACGACTAGCCATTGAAATTCCCTGAGTTAGTGAGAGGGATATCTCTGTTCATCAGGGTGAGCAAAACGGACATCACAGTTATTAGACCAGTGGAAATCCTTTTATCTTTACTTGGTTCCAGGTTAAGGCAAGGAAGAATAAAATGTGTGGGATGAATCCAATTTTTTTCGGCAACCAGATTATTCAGAATTCGGGGTTTTGGTATGTAATAACGCCTCCTAGCATTTTTTGACCGATCGCATCGCTTTCAAGTGGGAAAGAGTTTTAGTGATTTTGCAGTGATCCTATTCAGCCTCCTACATGTGGCAGGGAGAGGGATCAGTAAACCGCCCTTCATCGCACACTAATGTTTGAGTATCTTGTTAGGTGTGTTTTCTTTCTCAGCCGTAGGATTTTGTTGAGTGGATCAACGGATAAGTTTGATCGTACTGCTTGGTGGGCCGGGACTGTTAAACATTGGCTATCTTTGTTGAGTGATTTCCTCCTCAACCATTGGTTTGAGCGTGAAAAAGGACAGCTCAGATGAATGGGGCTTTCGCTGGGGCTGGGATATGGAAGTCTCTGTGGGTTTTTTGGGGGTTGGGTTGTATTTTTAGTTGATTTCCCTTGGGTTCGATTATTTACTTTGTAAGGCTAAAGGTTTTTCCCTAGGTGGCTAGTGCTTTATTTTTTTCGATTCCCTAGCGTCGAGTGGACATTTGTAAATATTTATACTATTTGTCGGCTTAATGAAATAGAAGGATCAACACTTGCTTAAGAAAAAAAGAATATGAGAAACAGGTAGGTCCAAAGTGGAAGTATTTTCAAACAAGTGAACCATTGGTGGAGTTGCTATAATCAGTCTCCAAGTGGGAGATTGTTGGCTGTGGACACTGATTATATTCTTGATTGTTCATAGGTTTTTGTTTTAGTTGCATTGGATCCCTATTCCTAAGGGGGTTGAAATGCCACCCGTTTAATTGCGATTAGGGGGGTCTAGGGGGGATGATGGTGATTTTTATGAGTGTCCTCCCCCCCCCGACAGGGGTCCAAGGGCAATGGTCCCGAAGATAAAAATAGATGAAACATTGCCTTCTAAAATATTGTAATTACGTAGTCACTACGGGTCATTCATTAGAAGAATGAAATGATAATAGAAGTTATGCTAATTTAGGTTTTTTTTTCCCTAGAAGGAGACCCTCAATTTATATGAAGGAATTGTATTGTGGATGTGGATTATTATTCTAAGCGAGAAAGAGAGAGGATATTGTGTGAGAGCGAAGAGGAAATTATAGCGGATCTATTGTAGGTTGTATCTCTTCATTTTGTTGGATAATATAAAAGGAAGGACTGATTGTTTCTCTATGGATGTAGCCCAAATTGGGTGAACCATGTATATCAATGTATATATTGTTTTATGCTTTTTTGTATTTGTGTTCCCACAATATTTGTGTATTTCATTGCTCTGTTAATTAATTTCTAACACAAATTGTATGCAATATGAGAGAAAAATCTTGTCTATATGGCTTGAGGATCCATGCCAAAATCATGTACAAGAAAAATTAGCAGAGTGTTATACGTTTGGTGGATTTTGATGTGTAGATAAGGTGCCTTAAGGGACACATTACTACAAATCCAAACCATTAGGAACACTCATCGTGCATAAATATTGGGAAAACATTCCTTGGACATATGTGTGCATGAAGGAATTTCAATGGTTAAAAAACTTGGGGCAGAGAAGGAAAGGGTGACTTAGAGCACACAAAAGATAAAACATGTTGAATTTTTACAACTCATCTAGAACAATTGGTGCATTGGGCCACTCAACCTAGCTCATTCCAACAAGAATGAAATTGACACAAAGAAAGTAGATGCATATATATGAAACTCGTATGGAATAAGCTAAGGAATACAAGGACATACGTGTAAGGAGACAATGAGCTTTGTATTGTGTGTCTTGGCCACAATGGAATGAATTTTGCTACCTTATGAAGATGAGACTTAAGATAGATTCTACAATTATGTGTGTTATCAATAGTGTGATAGAGCTTATATCGTATCATTGTAATTGGTATCAATACAAGACCATTCTATAAACAAAGGAGATGAGTAATAAGTTTTGTTCAAACATAATTGTTATGTATTATTTAGCTTAAGCATGTTTGTTATAGTATCCATCATATCTAATCATGTTATACTATTGATTCTCCTATACTAGTTAATTCAATGTGATTAATTAGGATAAATATGTGATGTTACATATGGGAAAACAACAAACAAAAAGTTGATATCAAGCACGATGATTACATATAGGATTGATATTTAAGACCATCTTCATCTTATCCTTCTTCTAGGAAATTAGGTGGAATAAGACCATCTTCATCTTATCCTTCTTCTAGGAAATGTCTAGCAATAAGTGGTTTGTTATTCCTTATCAGTTATGTTGATGTCATGTAACTGAAACATAGTGGGTTGGACACCCATGCATTCCCCAAAATTTCATATATGCATGTAAGCTCAAGTATAATGTTGCTCACATAATTTCTCTAACTCCAACATTTATCTTTCTCATTATGAGTATATCAAATATACAAACCACCATTTGGGGTATTTCTTACAGACGAATAAGACCTAAATTCTAAAGCTATGGTTACAAATGATAGTTTGACAAGAAAACTTAGTTATTTGAATAGGGGACTAAGGAAATTACTTATTTGATACATTCTATTTTCATTCAAGATAATTCACTAACATAGACATGTGGAAATAGCATTATGAATGAGAAGCTTGGCTTATTTATTGAAGGTTGAAGACAAGACAATTGGATTTTTTTTTTTTGTAAGCAAACATTTCTACATTATATTAACAAAGAAAGTTTATACAATGTATAGACATGTACAAAATTTACCATAGTGTGTAGTAAAAAGTTCTCTACCCTTGGGAGGGGAAACTAGAGTTTAAACTTTCCAAAGAGTTTAACATGTGAAATATATGTCATTCATCTCATAATGGAGAATTGAGCCTCATGACACCATGACTGATGACTATAAAGCAAGGATAACTACAAACTGTAATGTTGTTGGGAGCATGTTATGCCTATACCATGTGCACTTAGGGCTAACAAAAGAGCTGAGGTGGCTATTATATCCATTAAGCCAAAACAAGGTCACTCTGATATTCATCAATCAAAATGAAAACTCAGTTACCAACCTTCTGCTTGTCAAGTCACCAGTGCCTAGCATTGCTACAATAGAGCTTCATTGTAGCCATGTTGGTTCCTCCTTATACCTGAGTGCCACCTTGAGCATCCACAGTGGAGGAATCCTCGGGGGCCTCTTCCATGATGTAGAATCCATAAGGGACATGATGGGGGGGAGGGAGGAGGAAAAATTGGTGGGAGGCAAACTTGAGGGAGACATAATAGGGGATGGGAAGTTGGGGGTAGTAAATTCTTAGGTCTTTAGAAAGTTGTTTTAGAGAGAAGGTGGAATGGATGAGTTGTGCATAAAGCTATGATATTGTGTTACTGGATTTAGACTTGTCCTACTCCCTATATTTCAATAGGCTGGGCAAGAGCTTATAGAGAGCCCAAAGGGATGTGCACCCCCTATGGGTCTTCTCTCCTTTGATCTCAACCACGCTTCTTATGATGTGATCAAGGATGTTGTTATAAATTGTGTTGCAATGGAGGTGTTGTCTAGAGTGGTGGGGTGGGAGACCACATCCTCTTCACCTACCTGGGCAACATCCCCTTCCTTTGTTGTTTCTCATAATTCATTTACAGGGGTTGGGCATCATGAGACTGTGGTTAAGATAGGCCCTATTCATTCATTCCCTATTTCATTAATTCAGGGTCATTGTACTCATTCTCTGCTCTTCCTCAAGCCATCTAGCTAGATTTCCATGAGCTAAATTAGCCATTGAATAATAAGGTTTTGGCCATTACATTACATTAGAAAAACTGCACCAAGCACTAATTAGAGCCATGTCTAGAAAAAATAGGAACACGTAGAATGGGCCAAACGGGGCACTAGATAGTCAGTGTAGAAACCATAAATTAAAGAGTGTATCAAAAGGAAAATGGGTAAATCCACATGCCTCACCTAGCAAAGTAGAGATATCAGTCTACGAGGCTAAGGTTGATCGTGGAGGCATGCATCGGTGGTGGAAGGGGGGGCGGACTAATTTGAAAGGAATAGGCAGGGACCACTTGTGGAGGCACACAAAATAAGATCAATGGCCGAGGAAGGGATCGATGGTGGAGGCAACGATCGATGGTGGAGGGGGGTGTTGGATAGGGTTCAAGGAATGCATAGGGATCAATGGTGGAGGAAGGAAGAATAAGGTCAATGGTTGAGGTAGGAATCAATTGAGGAGGCAAGGATTGATGGTGGAGATTAGGGGCATGGCCTAAGCAAGTATCAATGGCAAAGGCAGGGATCAATGACGAAGGCACTCAATGGCTAAGGTAGGGATCAATGGTCGAGGTGCATGGTTTAGGAGGAAAAGAATAGGCTGAGTCACTGTTTTTTTAATAAATAAGGTTTGATCACATTTTTTTTTATACATAAGGCATTAAGATTTAGTTTTTAATTTTAAATTTTTTTGTTATACAATATTAAATTTAATATAATCTAATTCTTAATCTCAATCTAATCTTAAATCTTAATCTTAATCTAATTTAATATTAATATAATCTTAATCTTAACTTTAATATAATCCTAAATTCCCTTTTATAGATATTTTGGAGTGTGTTGCATGGTTTTTGAGGCAATAAATGCCCTGAAACATATCATTTTCAAAATTCCTTTAGGTAGTTATACATGACAAAGGAAATTTTTAGTGATGTGACACTACAAAGGGTTTCCTTATATGCATGAGGGACATATCACATGATAGTTTTGTATCTTCAAGATATGTCCTCTAATTCTTAAGTAGGCCACTACATTATGTGAACTATTGATAAATAATACCCAAAAATTCAATACATGAGCACCAAAAGACTGAAAAATGTCCAAGAGTATTAGGGCATATTAGTTCTTTACATTAAGTGAGGTTTCGAAACTCAGGTCTACGCAACAAAAATTTTCTTTTGTAAAATATTTATTTTATGTTATAATAAATTTCTCTTCTACATCTCTAATGTAAAATTAATGTAGCTCCAATATTCAATCCATGTGGTGCCAACACAATTTACAAGGTAGCTACCCATGATTCTCCATACCATGGCCTTAACTATGACTCATCGGTTCAATCATTGTCATGCCCCAAACTAGAGGATAAACTCACCTAACGAAAGGATTGGCTGACTTTGACTAGGTCCATGCATGCCTTACTTCACTAAGATATAAGGAACATTGTAAAGATCATCTTCAACTAATACACATGAGGTAAATGATTACATTTTTCACCTATTTATCACTTTATCCCTTTTTATTTTGTATTAAATATGTAATATGAACAATTCTAAATTATTAAAAAAACAACCAATCAACTTAAAAGGCAAACAAGTATGATTTAAGTTATGGAGTAATCTAGCTTTTGATAGCCCTAATTGCACAAATGTGGACATAAGTTATAACTCTTTTCTTTCTATTATATTTTGACATTAAATATTTCTTTAATTATTATTAACATGTGCATAGCTTTAACACTAGAAAAGGGCAATCATTCCAGAAAATTACCATAATTAATAGTAAAAGCTTATATTAGAACTCAAAAATCTTATTAGCATAGTGAGTTTCACATACACATATCAACCCACCCAAAACAATTATCATAGAACTTATTTAAAATTAGTACTATGAACTGATAATGAAGGGTTTCAAATGATAAAGGTATAGTACATACCCAGGGTAAGCGATTTGGGCCATTTGAAGCATCAACGACAATCGACTCTTTAGCGTTCCAAAGACATTAGAAGAAAATACAATTTATGATAGTTGTTGATGTCTATGGATGTGACTCTACCACAAATTTATATCTAGGAAACTTTGGCCCTTCTCGTGGTACTATCTATTAAAGCATAGTATGGATTGGCACTATCTATTAATATATATTTTCTCTTTGAGCTTGGAGGTGAGCAGAGGTGGGCTTGGGCTAGTGAAATGGTGGAGGCAGGCTTTCCTCTTGTAGCTCGAAGGTGGTTGGAGGTAGGATTTCCTCTTATACCTCAGAGGTGGGTTGATGTGTGCTTAAGCTAGGGAAATAATAATATTGTTGGTAAAAATACTAAGAGGGGGAGGGGGGTGAATCATTATTTTAAACTAACTTCAGATTTTTAATTTCTTATTATGAATTATGTATGCTACTGTTATTTAAGAAACCTACGTATTTATGCAACTTTAGTGAAAGACAACCACTTATATGTAGTTAATTAATTCTTGATAAGTTCCATCAAATATTTATATTTAACCATTTCATTATTAAATTCATGGGACATAATTATGCAGTAAAGAGAAGAATAAACCATCACACATTAGAAACATAACAATGCACATGTACACCAAGATTTTAGGTGGAAACTCAACATGGGAGAAAACCAATCATCAAATATCATTCAACTCTTGCAACCAAAACAAATCCATAATAGATACAATCTATCAGAGCATACCAAGCATTCATCAATAAATCATATACTATTCATTATCACAGAAGGACAGTGTTATTCATGAAAACCCTAATCAGACATACATTAATATGTATACACTACTATTCTTAAGAAGAACCATGTATATACACACTTCCTATGTATCATACCTACGTACAGATCTCAAATCACTAACAACTGAATCTGAATCACTATATTACTAAAACAACCAAAGAATCATGTACTGAATCAATCACAGATCACTGAACCAATTACATATCACTACCTTGTAGAATCATCACTAATCAACATTCCATTCCATAACCAATTCAACCCAATCGATATTTTCAAACACAAATTATTATGATGAAAACATAACATAACTAATCAAATGTCATCAACAAGCCATAATGAAAACCCCTAGTATATATATGTGGCTTCCACAAAACATATCATCGTATGTATGTGACTACCATGAATAACATTTGCATATAGATCTCAACATACAGTATAAATTCACAGAATTTATATGGGACCTTGCAGAGATAGATTTGTGTATGTATGAAACCATTTATAGGCAAACCATCGTACATATTTGAAACCATTGAATCCTACTTTCTTTACATAGCAAAACATCTGTCAAACCAAAATCTCGGCATACATATTGTTTCTGACACACATCATTATATGTATATTCATACACGATCATAGATCTATCATTGTTAGCTACAAACATAAATAGATCAAGTAATATGTATTCATTTCAGATCTATCATATCTGAGACGTATCCATTCTCCCTGGTGCACACCGGTTCTAAAATAGATCACACATATATATCTCATTAATTGCACACTTAACACCTTGATATCCATCCACTTATATAGATTTACCCTTAGTCAATACTTTATGAAACCTTGGTAATGTCATTAGTCTTCTTTGACATGATCAAATAATCATTGTTTCTCTCATTACTATGGGCCAATACCATGGTAAAGACACTTGGTATCCAAATTACTATGGTGCGAGTTTTGTACATGACTTTTCTTCATAGTACCTATGTATGTATGTGACCCTGCTTCTCAAGACCCGCGTATACTTTCTCAAACTTTAGCTTTACCATCCTTTTGTCTCTAAACTGACATTCCTTTGTCAATATCACCTATAACATTTGTACCAGACTGCATAATAATCATGTTATTATAACGTTGACAGCTTTATCAAGTAGGTTTACATAAAGGACAACACATTAACCATAATTCAAACAATCTCCCCCTTTGGACTTGATGGAAACCACTTTGGTGTTTGGTCATTACTTGTAAATACCTACAAACACACCTATAAACACCAAGACATCTCACCCCTTTTGACATCAAGGGAAAAGGGTTGACCAATGCTAAATGGAGGATTCTCTCCCCCTTTGTAGAGAGTATCATTGTAGGTTGAATTTGTTAAGTGTGAAGACCGCATATGTTGGACCTTCTAAAGATATACAATAAAAGCACAAGACTTTATGACTTAACCAATTATGAACTTTCCTATCACCAATGGCTCATGATTACATCAATCACCCAACATAGTGGGGTTACATATTTGACCCAACATTACATCAATTTCCTAAAATAATGGGATTACATGAAAATCATGACTGATCCCAATAAAACATACATGATTGAATATTACTGTGACTATAACATGGGTCATTTTTATGACCTTTACATCAATGGACATATACGACACTTATAACCAAAGACAAGAACCTCAACAATGAGGTAGCAAGACCATAATAGTCATCAACAAACATCATTTTCCATATAGGAATCTGCAACATAAACATATGATAGAAGCAACATAGAACATGGGTCTTTTTCATGACCTTCACATCAACAGACATATACGACACTTATAACCAAAGACAAGAACCTCAACCATGAGGTATCAAGACCATAAATGTCATCAACAAACATCATTTTCCATATAGGAATATGCAACATAAACATATGATAGAAGCAACATAGAACACAGCATGAACATCTTCATAATCAAGAAGTTATGTAAGCTAAGGCAACGTAGCTCCAATATCATCAAATTATGACCAAGTATGCAGTGTCTCCAAGCATCACCAATCAATTTTAGCAACAACATATCAATAAAAATCCTCTCAACTTTATGTAACATGCTTTTTCCACATATAGGAAGAGCCATATTAATATCTTGAACCACAATGCCATCATATTATCTCCATGCATCCATCAAATAACAAGAGAACTTTCAACATCAATAATTACCATAACATATACTTCATCAAGAATGGGAGATGCCAATAACAGTAGGTAAATATTGAACTCATCATCATCAACCAACAACCATAGCATATACATTCTCTTCATCAAGTGTATTAAGTAGGATTAAAAACTTCACTAAGTGCAAATCATGAATCATCCACGACTTAATGACAAAATTACAATAACATGTATCTTCATCGATAATAGAAGCAACAAATATACATCACCAATTATATGTACTCATCATAAACCACATGCAACAATGCTCAATAAACCATAATGCCAACAATGCACTGCTAGAAGCATAACGGATGCTCCCCCTTAACCTATGGAAACTATTCACTGTCAAATCTGATCATCTCCATCTCATTAATCAATAAATGCATAAAATAAACACAACAAAAATTTGTCAATATCTCATGAACCAACCATCATTCCTAAGAAGTATAAGGACATTATTAACACACAACAACCAGCCAATATTAGAAATAAAAATCCAATAATAACTTATTGAAGAATATCAGGAGTTATCTTGATTTTATCCCATTGTTTCTTCATCTCAGAGAAACATACATGATTGTATAGATCAAAACTCGCATATACATGTGACTATCCTTCATGTGGTCCGCGTATCAAAAGTAAAATGTTGATTTTTCAAAACTACATCTCCCTCTAAACATGACTTGTTTGTTCATGTTCACTCTAACTTCATCAAATGCATTTTCAGTAATATAAACATTAGTAAAACATCATAGGGAGTCATAATCTATATACACATGCATAGCTCCCCTTGATATCATACATCACTCACCTTGTGGATCTAATAATCATCACTTGCTCTTCATGAGGTTATGTACCTCACATTCACTTCTACAGTCACTATTAGAATAACTCATTATGAAAAATATATTATAGTGGGGAACATCTTCTTTTACCCTGAATATTAAGAAGGAGAGTAACTATACCTCTTATTTCTGCCATTCTTCTATGCTAGCACATATAATTGTCTAGATTTTTGTATCCTCTTGCTATAACCTTTCGATATTATTCATCTATAACTTTTCATGCAGTTGATGTAAATACAATTATATTTCCATTGTCATCTATTTGACTTACACTTAAATTATTTTCTTTAGCCTTTGAACTGATAATGCATCAACTACTTTTGCATACTTCTCAAGTTTGATTCTACGTTTTACCATAAAAAAATTTGGAGCACTATTTCCAAGAATCACCTTACTATCTTTGTTTTTCTTGAGAGACTCAAACTTGTCATTATCTCTAGTCATGTGATGAGAGAATCTGCTATCTATGTGCCATTCATCTTCATCTTCAAATGAGCAAAGAGAAACACCACATCATATTTCTTCTTCTTCCTTTTTGTTAATATGAGAAGTGCTAGTGGATCCATCTTTATCGGGTCCTTTGGTAACAATGTTCTTATCTAGTTACTTTCCATGTTGTCTATAAATAGCCATTGATTTTTTCTTGAATTCTTTTTCTACATGCCCAAACTTGTTACAAGCATAACATATTATATGACCAGAAAATAGAGTTGAGGAATCATAATATGTTTGTTTCATATTCCTTCTATTGTAATTAATACCTTTGTGACAAAATATGTTGCAAGAAAAACAATATCCCTTAAATAAACCTAAGTGCGAAAGAGCGTATGATATTCCTATGAAGTGGTTATTTTCTTGATATCGAAAAAATTTGCTTCTTTAATTGGCTATAACATGTCCATAATTATGACATATAAAACATTCAACTTTATTGATCAAAGAGAATCGATTAATGTTTCTATAATTGGGAGCAAACAATTTCTTTTGAAAAATTATCTTCCTTGGTTGTTGATTTGGTTGACTTCTTATCTCTTTAACATGAATTTCATATTTTGTATTGTTATCCTTCAAGATCCTTGCACAAGCATGTGAGCTAGATTATCCTTTTACAATTTCATGAAAAGAAAGACCAAATTTAATGGAAGGAGACCTTTGACTACTAACATTGTTATCCCAAATCCTAGTATCATCTTGAAATCTCAAGTGTTTATCCTTTTCTTCTAATTTACCTTTTAGAATGTTTACCTCAAACTCCATTCTTTGGTAGTTTTCTTCCTTTCCAAAATATTTTTTCCTCATTCCTTATTCAACCTTTGTTCCTTCTACCAATTTCTCCTTTAATTTGATAATCTCTTCCTTCAACCCATTCTCTTGTTATTCAAATAATTGAAGTAGCTCTTCATTCCGCTTGTTTGAATTTTCAATATTTTCTCTTAGAGAGACGATCTCAATTTCAAGTTCTTCACAATATTGTTTAGATTCTATTGCAAAATTTACCAATTTAACATGATTCTTGTTATCATATGCCTACAACTTGTCCTTAATATTGTTAATCCTTTTTTAGGAAAAATCAAGTTTTCTTCTAAAATTATGAATTTCCTCTAACTTGTCTTCTTCTGAATTAGTAACTACAATGAACATAACATACTGACCTTTCGATACATCATTATTTTATTTAGAAACAAGATTACTTATTGGTTCTCCTGGCAAACAATCTTCCTTTGTTTTTCCTTCATGGATTTCTTATAGATCACCCCATACTTCCTTTGTAGTTGTATAATTCATAACCCTTTTTAATGTTGAATCAAGTATGTTATCAATGATGTCACTTAATGCCTTATTATTTCTTTTCATTTTTTCACCTTTATTTTCCAATGTTTTTTACTTACCTTGTTCTTCTATTGCAAAGTGTCCCTTACCTATAAATGTGGATATTGACACAAAATTAGATGCATCATTGTCACCGCTCTCCTAAATTGATTTCTTCATTTGAGTTTGCTTCTTCTTTTGCTTCTTTCCCATCATTCCTAATCCACTTCTATCTATTAAGCTTTAAAGGGAGTGACCTGCTCTCATTCCAATTGTTGGGAAAAATACTAGGGGGTCAATCAGTATTTTAAACTGATTTAAAATTTTCAATTATGTATGCTATTTTTATTTAAGAAACTCACATATGTATGTGAATTCAGTGAAAGAAAACCACATATATCGAGTTAATCAATTATTCATAAGTTCCATCAGATATTGACCTTTAACCAGTGCATTATTAATTTCATCAGACACAAGTATGTAGTAAATAACAAAATAAAACATCACACATATGCAACACAATAACACACATGAACACCAAGATTTTAAGTGGAAACCCAATCTAGGAGAAAAACATTGTTGTTATCATCTCTATCTTCATCTAATATTATAAAGGAAAACATAATCTTGTACTAGCGCAAAATATTACTAGCTCGTAGGTACCCACCTGGAGAAGGCTACAACCATCTCTCATTACCGAGCACCTATTGGAAGGGAGCTCTAACCCCCTGATCTCATTTACTAGCTCCTACTAGAAGGAAGCACCTACCTCCTGCACAAATTTACCAGCTACTACTGGAAGGAAGCTTTGACTCCCTCACTAATGTCTCCAACCCCCATCACCCTTCGTGGACCACATTTCTTAATATTTAATACTAGATCCACCTAACTCAAAGCATCAAATTTGTAGGTCACCTTTCATCATCTTTTCAAACTAGACCCACTTCTAACACTAAGCCCAAACCAAGTAACAACTCTAAAACCAAATTATGAATCAAACCATCCAATCACTGAGTAACCTGAATCACTATAACATCAAAAAACAATGATTGAAGCTCATCCAACTACTGTAACCAAAACAAATCCATAATAGATATAATATATCATATCATACCAACCATTCATAAATAAACCATATATTGTTGACCATCGCCAAAACATATTGTTTTTCCCACAAACCTTGATTAGACATACATTAATATTTATACACTATTGTTCTGAAGTAGACCCCTGTATATCCATGCTTCATGTGTATCATACATACGTACAGATCTCAAAACATTGATAACTGAATTTGAATCACTGTATTACTAAAACAACCATTGAATCATGTACTGAATCAATCATAGATCACTAAAGCAATTACAAATCACCACACTGTAGCATTTTCACTAATAAACATTCCATTCCATAACAAATTCAACCCAATCAATACATTCAAACACATATTATCATGATGAAAACATAACATAACTGATCTAATTCCATCAAAAAGACATACTGCAAAACCCTAGTATATATACATGACTTCCACAAAACATATGTATGTGAATATCATGAATAACACCCATGTACATATCTAAACATAGAATATAAATTCACAGAATTTATATAAGACCCTGCAAAGATCAATCCATGTATGTACATGACCATTCAGAGGAAAACCAACATACATATATGAAATCATTAAATCATACCTTCACTACATAACACAACATTTATCAAACCCAAATCTCGGCATACGTACTATTTCAGTCACACATCATTATATGTATATTCATACCATCATCATATATCTATCATTCTTAGCTATAAACATAAACAAATCAAAAAATATGTATTCATTTTAGATGCATCAGATCTAACCCATCTCCATGCTCCTTGGTGCCCACCTATTCTGAATTAGATCACATATGTATATCTTATTACTTTCATACTTAACACCATGATCTCCATCTCCCTATATAGATTTAGCCTTAGTCAATACCTTAGGAAAATTCCTTGGTAATGTCATTAGTATTCTTTGGTAGGATCAAATAATCATTGTCACTCTCATTACTATGGGCCAAAACCATTGTAAATACCCCTCGTATCCACATTACTATGGTCTGGATTTTGTAGGTGACTTTTATTCATAGTACTTGTGTATGTATGTGACCTTGCTTCTCAAGACCCACGTATACTTTCTCAAATTTACCTATTCCATCTATCTATCTCTAAACTGACATTCCTTTGTCCATATCACCTGTAACATCTATACCAGTCTGCATAATCACCATGTTATCACAAAGTTGACATATTTATCAAGTAGGTTTCCATCAAGGATAACACGTTAACCATAATTCCAACAAATAATTCAAAACATATTACTAACTTATATGTTTTTCCAAACCTTCCCATATTTGTATATAAGTCTTAAAACCCTCCCATAAAGCCAATGCATGTATCTATTATAACCATGTCAAGTTCCAAATCATACAAGCACAAACTAAAAAAATTTCAATTTTGGCCCCTTTCACAGGTCAGTCTATGTGGGGTCAATTAACTAAAGTATAATTTCAACCAATTGGTAAATATTAAGTGGTGGATTGGTACTTAGGGTTAGAACCACAACAAGTGATAATGATATTAACACCAAGAGAATAAAAGAGACATATACCAACTTTTAACACCGAAACATTAATTTACATAATTTTCTAAAAATCATTATGAGACCTCCTCGTGGGAATTCAATTCATGGGACATCATGGTTTGACATTACTTCTTTTGTGTGTGTGCCCCTTGACAAGTCGGGTTGAATCACCAACTTGTCGCAAAGGCGCCCTAGTGTACCCAACATGCAACACCCCCTAGGCGTCAGTTGTTCTGCCTTCTTTCCTTCACCAATGACAACAAAATATTATAATTTGTTAGTAACATGTTGCATAATCAATCAATTATAAATCAACTTCTAAAACCCAAACATTACTTTAGTCAGTTTTCTAAAAATCATTATGAGACCCCTTGGTGGGAACTCTGTTCATGGAAGTTATGGGCTGACCTTACTTCTTTTATGCATGATCCCTTTGCCAATTTGGTTTGACCAACCTACTCATTGCATGGGCACCCCTTCTAGGTGGATGTCCTAGAATTCCCATCTTGCAATTCCCGCAGGGTTGCCCGAGAACTTTGCCTTCATGTGGGTGTACCTAGGGAATGAGCGTTGACCATACTTTAAAAATCAATAAACACAAATCATTAGCTCATCAATGAAAACATAATATTATCATTTGTTATTACATCCATACTGCATAATCAATTAATTATAAACCAGCTCTTAAACACCTAAACATTAGTTTAGTCAATTTTCTAAAAATTATTATGAGACACCTTGGTGGTAACTCAATTCATGGGAAATTATAGGCTGACCTTACTTCGGATGTCTTCTCGACCACCGTGTTGCCCATTTCACCTGTTTCCCAACTTGTCTGATATGTTTGCTTAACGAACCATTAAACTAAAAATTGGAAATTATGGTATAAACATAATTGAGCTTCTCTTCATTTCAAAAATAATATATTCACTACTTAACAAGGCCAAACACATGAATGTGGAAGCTCATATGGCCCCTCGTCCCCCCTCACATCACTCTCAATTCCACATACCCAATCTATCTACTATAATATATTTGAAAGAAACATAGTAACATTCAAACATAAAAACTAGGAAACAAAAAAAATTAAGGTGAATGAAAGAGAACAAACCAATTGAAAACATATAAATATACATCTTGTAATTTTTAACATTTTGATATCATTAATCTTCTTCCTCATCCATCTCATCATCTCTATCATCTAGTTAAAAAATCACGTATAAAGGATTCACCATATCATCATCATCATCATCATCATCATCGTTCTCTATATCATCATCTGGGACATGCTCTTCTACATTTGGTTCAACATCTTCAAGTTCTTCATGTGAAAAAACACCAGTATCATATAGTTCACCCAAATTAACATTTTCTCGATTAACATATATTCCTTGAAATTCTTTCGAAATATTCATCTAATACTACATGAACCCCCTACTCCTCTACATTATCTTATTATTCAATTTCATCTTCTACTAGTAACATTATACATTATGGTCCTTCCTCTAGGAATAAATCTAACAACTTATGACCAACTTGCCTTGCCTGGAACATGTACATAAAATAAATGTTCACATTGGCTTGGAAAAACATATCACTTTGATCCTGGCTCAAGATTCCTTGTATCAACTATGGTAAATCTATTATCATGCTCAATAACAGTTCTATCAGTGTTAGGTTTATGGATTCGTAGCCTAAACCATTTGACATTGAACACAACTATTTTGAAGGATTCGAAGTCACACTCAATTATATCATAAAGATACCTATAGTATTGATTCTTAGAGAGTTCAAGATGTTTGTCACCTTTATAGGAAACGTTGATAACTTGAAATACTATAGTTATCCCACTATCATAAGATTTCATTTTTTCATCCAACCTTTTGATGCAAAATTTGTAGCCATTGGACCACATTTTGTTTTGGTGTTTCAACTGCAATACATCAAACACATAATTAAAATTTCATTTTCAATTGATAAACATGCATATTTATACTTGCCAATTTTGAAAATTAAGAAAAGCATACGCCATATGAATCGATAGAATTATAAAACAACTTAGTATGGGTAAATGTGCTTGCTTGATATTATTTTAAACCATATGCTAAATCAATTTCCCTCTATGGAAGATTGGTATCTCCACTACGTTGAGCTTCTTTGACCAATGAAGACACACCATACCATTATAACCTACCATTATTGGCTTGTTTGGATCGTTCAATCCATACCTTCATCCAATATTTATTGTTTGCAATGTATAAATTTATTGCATCCCACTCTTGACTAGTTGTATTAAAATAAAACAATTCACATATATATAATTAGTCACCATATTATACCTTCATAATAATGGATTATGTAGGCAGACTAAAAATTAAATAAGTATGATATACATAAACACAAATAATTCAAATGTGCTTTAATCTCCACTATCTACTTACATCTCACTTTTCTCATTCTACCTTTCCCCAATAGGTGCTCTGCTTCAAAATTGTTTGTCACGGAGTTGACATCCCAAATGTAATCCAATACATTAATACTTTGTAATATTTCATCACTATATTGATGAATATAAGCCATGATTTGATGTACCATATGTCCCTCTACCATATAACCCTTAAGACGTGTTGCTTGTCTGGCCAAAGCCTTCAGTGATTTCAAGTCCCTCTCAACCATCCACATTGATCTTTTGTGTATAGGTCCACACTTTTCAATCTCCTTGACTTGGTGTATGAGGCAGTGTTCTTGTGCATTGAAAAATATCGGAGGTAGATACTTTTTCATTTCACACATTAGACGAAGAATTTGTTTTCTACAATACTTTATTGATTTATTTAGACTAAAACCATCTACAAATGAAGTAAGTAAATCATAGGTTTCAACAAAAAAAAATAAAAATAGTACATGATGAAAAGCAAAACACATGCAGTGAAAAGTTTGGCACACAAAAAATTATTGAACAAATTACACTTTGTGCATAAATCTCCGCTTACCTCATGTATTTTCCAAGATCATATATACCTTATTTGACATTGTTGTCAAAGTTTTATGGGAGAGATAAAGGTAGAACCTATTGTAATGAAAATAATGATTGATCATTATTTTTTCCCAAATTAGTAGAAAAAAACACTAATTAACAAGATGTTACACCATGTATAGAATATATATACTCCGAAATAATTACCTTAATGAAAGTATGCCAATCATGAGTTTTTACCCCACCTAATTCACCTTTCTTTGTTAGGTTATTATTTATGTTTGAATAAAATCCAGTTGGAAATTTAATTTCTTCAATAACCTCTTTAACATGCTTGCTTTGTTGCTCTATCCATTACCATGCAAGGGTACTTATATTTTGGTCGTTTCCATCACTATTTGGATGAATAACACTTTGCAATGCATGGTCAGTCTCCTTAATGTCATTACAAATATTGAACAATTTTTATTTATCTTTCCTTCCATATAAGATTTTCCATAAGGTCTCTGTTACATTCATCCCAATGTGCATTGTATCAAAAAACTGAACAATTTCTAGGTGCTCACAGTAGGGGAGTCTATTGAATTGCCCAGGATAAATTTTCATTCCTCATGGAAGTTCCCTGTTATTAATGCCTTCATGACCTACAACATGAATCAACATGAATCATATATAAACATATTATAACAAAAATATAACCTATCAATTAGTACATTGAAGAAAATCCCATAAAAAAAGATAAAATAATCCAAACATATAATGTATATTGATACATAAACAATTCAAATATTTGTACCCTGTGAGACTCTATTATATTACAATTCCCATGCACGAGTTGTCATTCTTTGTGGTCTTACTCTAGTCTCTTCTCTCCAATTTAAAATATGGTTTTTAGCGCTTCGGTACATATGGTTATTAGAAAGGAAGTGCCTATACTCATCAAATACCTCCTTTCCTAAGCATCTTGAATGATGAGATTTAATTTTAGGACCACAAACTAGACAAGAAAATTTACCCTTTGTTTGAATACCTTCAGGAGATGGAATGATTTTTATATCAATAATTTTAAGTAAGTACAATGAAGGTCGAGCTATTTAAAAAACATACATGAAATGAACTTCATAAAAATAAAAGTTATTAAAGAGCAAGGTAACATTATAAGTACATACCATAGAAATGTGTGAGCCTCGGGGCACCATGAGTTGTCCACACAAGCATTGCATGAAATTCAAATTCCCTTTGTGCAACTAATGGTTTAGATATATCATGCATAGTGACATCGTTCCATAACTCCACTAACACATCGATAAGATGATCGATATATACATTCATATCTTTGACCTGGTGCTTATATAATTGATTGAACATACAATACATAATTAATAGATATATGAGTAAATAAAAAAAATTACAAACATAATTATAAGGCATAATTGAAGATATACGAGTAAATTTAAAAAAAAAATAGGACATAATTATCAAACAAACAAGACAAATAAGATGTTATTATGCTAAAAAATGTATTATAAGATAATTAATACTTGGAACAATGATTTACAACATTATGTGCTCCCTCTTTATTGACTTCTAAGGAGGAATGTTATTTTTGATAACAAAAACGGGCCACACCAAGTAGGTTTATTTGGCCTCTCCAAATGGAATGACACCATCAACTACTAATGCAAGCCTAAGATTACCAAGTTCTTCTTTAAACATTGGTCACTTTTCCTCTATATACCTAAATGAAGATCCATTTGTAGTGATTTGAAGAACACCATCTTCACTTATATTCCTTGCATGATAATCCATAAGTGTTTCTATGCTTTTGCACCTTAAAAATTGTTGCAAACATGGAATTATGGGAATATAAAGAAGAACCTTATGAGGCACCCTTTTTGTTACTTTAATGGTTTGATATCTATTCTCATCACATTTTGGGCATTTTTCTTTGAATGCATATTTTTTATAATAGAGAATATAATCACTAGGGCATGTATGAATAACTTTATACTCCATTCCAATATCTTTCATAACGACATGTAAATATTGGTAAGTACGAGGTAAAACATTTGACGGTGGTAACATAAAGTTACCTAGAAATCTACAAGATAAAAAAAAATGGTATTAGTTAATGTAATAAGCAATATTAATGGTAGATATTGCATCCAAATGTTATAAATTAATGAAATGATGTAGATTAACATACTAACATTAAAAACAATGAAAGAAATAATTTATTTATCATGTATATAATATTAAATTTCACAAAATATATTACATACCTTAGGAGTTGTGTCACACATGTGTTTGAAAAACCATTCACCACCTTTAATTTGACTAACAACAATAGAGCAGAGAGAAGAGATGTTTTTGAGCCTTCATAAAGAGGATTAGTTGCCATATCAAGTATAGGAAAATGAAAAATGTGTTCATCATTGGTTGTCATCATCATCCATTCCAACATTATTAAATGTCTCCTGGATCAATCTATTTGTCCCATCTTCTTCAACTATGTTATCAACATCATTATCTTCTTCCATAGGATCATTAGCTTGATCCTCAATATTAATCACTCCATGTTCTTGAACATATGCTTCTACTACAACCACATCTTCCTCATCAATCAATTCCCTAGGGGCGATACTATACAATTACAATAAATAAATTAATATTAGTATATATAGAAAATATTGAAACCTCTATATAACAATAGTTTACAAATATAATATACAAGGAAAACAAAGACAACAAAGAAAAAGAGAAATATCACAACTTACGTGAGACCAAGAAACAAAGCCAACAAATCGATGATGATTCTTATGCAATTTATCAAGATATTTAAGAATATTTTGAAAAAATCTAAGAAATATGTTAATTTTCTTGACATGTAGGAACTGAGACACTTTCTAAGATATATATTCATGACCATAATAAAACACATATTGATCTTATTTTTCATTCATCATTGTAATGTCATATTCTTTCTTAATGTCATATTTTGCATAATATACTTTAAAAACTTATTAATAATGCTCCATAAAAACCCATGATTAACATCTAAATCCTCTAGGTCCAAATTAGCCTCCTAAACAATATACATTTACCATCTAACACCTTATCCCCATTCCCCTAAGCCCTTAAACCCCTAACCCCTAAAACCTTAACTTTTAACCCCTTATAAACCCTTAAACAATAACCCCTTATCCCTAAGCCCGTAAATTAGTTAACCCCTAACTTGACCTAACCCCTTAATCAAACCTAATGAAAATAATCAAATAATATTTCTAGTCCAAATCAAGATGACAACATAGTTCAAACACCTCCCAAAATAATATTATAAAATACATTTACAATATAAAGATAATACAATTTACAATACAAAGACATACAATCTAAAATACAATATACATATAAACATTTACAAAAAACAATCTGCAATACAAAGACATATAATAATTAACGTACAAATGGATGATAGTCATGTCCACCTTTAGTGTGTCCATACTCTCTAGAATTATTTTTAGCTGATGTTATTAGAATTCTCCTTGGCCTCAAGCCATTGCATTTTATACAAGGTTGATACCCTTTTCCATCCTCAGAAGCCCTCAATGCAGTCCCACATATCACTGGTCTCCTTGATGAATGTTATGTGACATTTTTTGTCACCAAAATTTCAGTGATAATTTTGTTCAAAAATTAACCTCAAAATAAGCCTACAACCTTTCAAAAGAATCACAACTAATACATATAGCAACTATGTCAAAGTTATATGATGTTAGGGACTCTAGACACACACACAGAGACATACATATTATGATTATAATAATATATTTTATAACTTTATATATATATATAATATTAATGTTATATTTCTTGTAAGTAGTTAAATTGGTCCCATATTAGACATTGTTGGTGCAAAAATCCATTAATGGTGGAATTGAACATTATGTAATGGTTATTTATCATTTGTGCGAAATTGGACAACACATTTTCATATTGGATACATCATTGGATATATAACGATAAAAAAATGCAGGTTGGATATTCTATGATGCGAAGGATTATAGGAAACCATCGGATAATCAATGGGATAAGATAATTGTCGAATATTTGATGGGTACATCGATGTCGTCATATATTCAATGGTAGTCAAGATTTAAAAAAATCATTTAACTTTCGACATTTTTTTTTTATTTTAGCCCTTCCGTCAGATTCTGCCATCAAAGTTTTTGTCCAAATGTAGTAGTGTATATGTGTCATAACTTTGGTTATAAAGTTTTTGATTGTAGAGTGATTAAATTTGAAAGAGATGAAAATTATAATTTTAATCACTTTCATCTTGGTAGGTCTAGAAGTTTCCTTGTTGCACAAAAAGCTCGATCTTCCTTCTTATGAATGAGATTAAATGTTACAATTGTCATAACTATGGGAACAAAGCCAATGACTGTAGGAGTAAACTTTTTAATCCTACTAAACATCAGAATCCAGAACAACCAACTTCCCAAAATAATCTAAAATGGTGTTAACAAAAGATAGAAAATGAGGAACACAAATTTTTGCACTACCCATTTTTCTAAATTTTTACATTTTTCAAAAAAAACTTCCGGGTTTTTTCTGTGTCAGGAAGGGCTTTTTCATTCTCCTTGTGAATCCCTAGTCCTATAGTATCCTATTATTTTTTCTCATATAGAGGACTAAAAAAATCCCTTAGGTTTTAGAGTACACCTCTACCATTTAGTAGAAAATTTGTTGAGTTGAGGAGTTCAATTTACAAAAAATTCCTTCACTATTTTCCAACATTATTTCCATCATTTTTCAATCCTCTTTAGGCAATATCTACAACACTTTGTTTCCCTTTTAGACTTTTTTTTTGTTTCTTCTTGACGATGCCCTTGAGTATCCTTCTTTGTGCAGTTTTTTTTTTTTAATGTTATTTTCTAGCATTTAGCCACTTGGATTTGTTGGTTTTTCCTACATCATTTTAGTAGATTTGGCCTTAGATCCTAGTCCCTTTATACATTAGATATTTTGATCCTTTACTTTTTTTTGGTTACCTGTTTTTTTCCTCATTTTTTCTTGCTCCTTCATAGCCTTTTTGGGTGGATAATTATGTTTTTAAGCTTCTTGTTATATTATTGTTCATTTTCAGTATCACTTGTAGTTTTAACACTTTATTTATCAGTAGCATTGGCGTCATAAAATATGATTTAATCAACCCATCGAAACACACATTTTAAACACACTCATATCATAAGTGAATGAGGGCTTTGTTAGCACCCCCAAGTAAAGGCTTTGAACACCCCACATTAATAACTTAATTAAGATATATTTAAGCCCACTTGGGTACCACAAGAAAACAATCTTGTAGTTAGGTTTAGGATCAGTGGGGTAGGATTCCAATAACACCCATAGAACACTTACATTGAGACCTAGAAGTTATCCTTGTAGGGAACTTAAAATCCTTCACAATCTGACTGTAAAAATTGGTGTGTCAGAAGCCCTTTGAGAGGGGGTTAGGCTTAGGTTTTGGTGCATGTGACTCTCCACAAGGCTACCCAACTCATTGGTCCAGGGCTCTGCATCGATGACTAACTACCAAGAATCCTAATATTCATGTGCCTCCATGGGACAAGGGTAACCTTATTAGCCAGCCTTAGGAAAACACCCTATAAGGGTTTTTGTGGAAAACAACCATTCCTCTACCTTACCTTCTCCTAGAAAATATCCTTTTGGATATGAGGCCACGTCAAGTAACAATTATTTTGTAAGGCCATCTAAAACAGTAGAACTAGGACTTATCTATGTATTTAGACCACCTTTAAGCTAGAGGTCATTTTTCTTCGACAGGATGTTTTTGCTTGAATTGGAGTAGAATATTATTATAATTAGTTTAAACCCTTCATCATTTCACTAGGTGTTTTCTTGTTGATTATTACTCCCTTTCTCTATACTCCTCCTTTATCATTTAGAGTTATTTTGTCCTCACACCATTGTGCCCCCTCAGTGCTTGTTATGGAGACTTTGTGGCTTTCGCCCATAGTTTCCTTTAGGATATCCTCTTACCCCTGTTCATCAAGTTAGGATCCATCCTCCTAGTCCTCCATCCAATCCATATACAAAATTTATTTCTTATGATTCTTCTCACTCCTTCTTAGATTCTACATCATCCCAACCAGACACCACTGCCATGTCAGGCACTAATGTGAGTTGTGGAAACCAAGGTGGTAACACTTGTCCTAGCAAGGGTAGCCCTCAAGGAGGAAATATCATAACCTCTTTAGGTGTGCCCACTAATCAACCTTTACTTCCCTACAAGGTTGGTTTGGGCCTCCCTGATTTAAACCAACTCATTAATGATCCCCTTATCCATGGTTAGAATTTGCCTACTATGCTAACCAAACATCCCTCAGACATCTCCAAATTTGAAGGGAATCCTGGAGAAGACCCTACCAACCACATTCTCTCTTTCCATATGTGGTACTCTTCCAAATCCATCATAGAGGACTCCATTTGTCTTCACCTCTTCCAAGACACTCTAACGGTAGCTACTACTAAGTGGTATGTAGACCAATCACATGCTTCTCATTCAAACTTTGTGACTCTCACCAACACCTTCCTATCATATTTCTAATTACCCGTTTGATATGAAGTCGGTATCAAAATTTTGTATTCCTTCCTTTAAACTTTTTCCATTCTCCTTTCTAACCATGTATAAGAATGGTGTATAAGGGGAACCTCTGTAAATCTCCTGAGCTTAAGGACCATTTTTATATGGATTGGTTCTTGATAACTCTCCTAGATGACATAGGTAAATATTTCGCCTCATAATTCCCTGAAACTGAGGAAGAATCCCTCCATATAAATTTGAAATATGATCTGATATACAACCAGTCAGGTTATGTTTATACCTTCCTTCTTAATCTTCCTAAGCCTAGTGCTGCTTCTACACCACGGGCATCTCATATCATCGACGATATTGTTGTATCCCTCTCTTGCTCTTACCCATCACCATATACTCAACCTCCTATGAGTTGTGGTCAACCTAAGGGGGGGCTAGTTCCTCCTACATTTATCCTCCTATCGATCCTTTGCATGCCAACTCTTACCAAGGTAAGAGTATGTCATATGCATTTTTCCTTTCACATCATCTAGTGCCAGGGCCATTTTTTGCTCAACCTGGTTACCAAAATTTCATCGTGAACCCATATTATCCATATGCACTTCCTATTGCTCCAGCCCTAATGACACCAACATCTCAAACTCCAATGCTTCAACCATCTCTTCCAAATTAACAACTATCTCAACAAAGTAAAGTATATTCCTAGTAGAGTGCTACCATCCCCCCCAAACCCAAGTGGGGAAACAAGGAGAGAGGTATATAGAATCAACCATTAAAGGGTAACCAAGGCAACCAAGTTAGACAACCTAATTCTTGTAAGGGTGATTAGTCTAATCCCGCAACCCAGCAACAAGGCGATCAACCCAAGAAGAATAAGTCACGTAAGACAAATAAACCTTGTTCCTTTTCCAATACTTATGGTCATTAAACTCATGAATATCCCCTTCTCCCTCAAATACATTAGTCATGGTAAGCTCATGAAGCCTCCTATAGAGGGAAGCAACCTATCACTCAACTCCCTCCTCCTTCCATCCAATCTATTCCCTCACCAAGGATATGTAGCTGCCCAAAATAGCTAGAATCCTCTAGTTACTCAACCTTTGAAACCTAGGAATGGAAATTATTAGATTCTCATGACGATTTTTGAATATATCAACGTCCAAGCTCTATTACGCTTCTATGACAATCATTCTGACAAGTCAGTAACCGATTCTCAACCAAAAAGTTCCATTGAACCTCTTTCATCACCAAATGCTACCTTATATATCCCTTAGCCTAAGGTAGAGGTTCACCCTAATATCAGAAAAGGACCATTACATTGAAATGTTGCTAGTTCTTGAGTCACCCACACTTATAGTATAGCAGATGACTTGGCGCAATCTCATGTTCCCATGTCAACTCTGAAAGTCCTCCAGACGTGCCCATCCCAATGGAAAGTTCTACCATTTTCTTTGGGCGTTATGGATCCTAATGATGATAAAATGATTATATTTAACATTGATAAAGCCAATTATCCCCCCCTTCCCTCCATTTCTTTCTAGATACCAGTCCTCTATTAAAAATTCCATTGTTCAATGATATATAGTCATCTAAGGTGCATCCACTTGTGTGATGGTCACTATTTTCTTGAAGAAACTTGGTTCCCCTCACTTGTCACCATCAACCATCACACTTCATGCATGGGATGATCACCCCTCACAACCTCATATTTTATATCTGAATTTCTGCATCACCATTGTTGGAAAATAGTTCATGATTAACATCGAATTTATTAAGGCCCCTCTCGATTATAGCCTCTTGTTTGGTCCTAGCTTCATGTATGCCATGTCAGTTGTCTCATCTACTATATTTCGTAGGATGTGCTTTCCCATAATGGAAATATTGTCACCATCGATCAATTGGCTTATTATGACCCTCAATCCCAGGCTTCTCCTCAAAATATCATTTCTCAATACCTGGCAACAAAACCACCCCTTCATCCGCTGATGTTTCCCTTGGAGTCTACATATATTCCACATTTATTTGGGCTTATTATGATCCCCCACCTATTTCATTTAAGCCTCTCTCTTCAGTTGTTTGCATACTTCAAGTGTCATAGGATGCCAATAAGGAATTTGGTACATCTTCCCAATAACCATCTTCTCAGCAGCCAACCTTTCAACAATTTGTTGCTCTAACCTCAGCTAGTCCTTCAGGAATGATTCCTCCATGCCATTTTCCTTCAAGTGGTATTCCTTTAGGCCATTCTCCCTCCATAGGAGCCCCTCTAGGTCATTATCTTGTTGGTTAGATAGCTCTTTTATTCCCACAACCATGAATGTTTTATACTCTTGTAATGGATATGTTAAGTCTTCCTAACCTAGATTTGGGGATCCTAGTTTGGTACATTGATCCTCGTACAAATACTCCTCTTGTCTAACTCAAATCTTACATGGATTTGAATTTGGTACAACACTTTCCTATCGTTCCTTCCTTTGCTTCAGTTCTACAACAGCCTCAAGAAGGATCTACTCTTGTTACGAAAGCATCTGGTGAGGGGGGTAAATCATAGAAAAATGGGGGTAAAGGCAAGGAAAACCAAGCAACAACCACTCCCACTAAACCTCCAAATCCTACTCCTCCATGTTCTCTGTGTGTTGTTCATGGCCACACCTCTAACAATTTCCCTGATATTTCCTATGTTAAGAGCATGGTTTAAGAATTCAGTATTCAACCCAACCCTAATATCTCATAGGTACAAGTCAGCTTACATGAGTCTGCCAAGAAGAATAAATCATTACACATAAACCACCCTTGTGTTATGTACGATACATATAGATATTATTCTCATCATTACCCTCCCACACCCACACAGTTACCATGTTAGGCACTAATGGAGGTTGTGGAAACCAAGGTGGTAACACTAGTCCTAACCAAGGTAACTTTCAAGGAGGAAATATCTGAACCTCTTCAAGTATTTATGCTAATCAACATTTACTTTGATACATGGTTGGTTTGAGCCTCCTCGATTTAAACCAACTCATTTAAATGATCCCCTACTCCATGGCCATAATTGGCCTCCTATGCCAACCAAACTTCCCTCAAACATCCCCAAATTCTAAAGGAATCCTAGAGAAGACCCTACCAACCATGTCCGTTGTTTCCATATGTGGTGCTCTTCCAACTCCATCATAGAGGACTCCTTTTAGTTGCACCTCTTCCAACGCACTCTAGCATGAGCTACTAGTAAATGGTATGTAGACCAACCACATGCTTCTCATTCCACCTTTGCAACTTTGCCAATGCCCTCTTATCATATTTCCAACTACCCCTTCATTATAACATTGATACTGAGCTTTTGAATTCCTTCTGTCATTATAGGGAAAATTTTAAGGATGGAAAATTATCTTGAATTTTAAAAACATTGGTGAATCTCACTAGTCCCTCATACACAAACTATAAAATGTTTATTGATATATTTGTAAAATTATTGAAATTTATAATGATTTTATATACAGTCTCTATATAATGTTGATGATTTTTAATGTAAAATAATTTTATATTGTAAAATTTGGGCGAATCATGTTTAGAAAAATGGAAATTGACGAATCTTTTTTTTGGAAAAATCATGGAGAATTAGCCCACCTGCAAATATTAGCCTCTAAATTTTTCTATGGCTATCAAACTTCTACCACTCACCTTTCTAATCATGTGCAATAATGGTCGAGAAGGAGGAGCCTCTATAAAGCTTCTGAATTCGAGAACCATTTCTATATGGATTGGTTTTTGAGAACTCTCGTGGCCCCCATAGGTAAAGATGTCATCTCACACTTCCCTCAAACTAAAAAAAACCTCCATATAGCTTTTAAATAGTATCTGATACACACCTAGTTAGGTTATGTTTATACCATCCTCCCTGGTCATCCCAAGCCTGGTGTTGCTTCTGCAGCAAGGGAATTTCATACTGCCAATGATATCATTGGATCCCTCTCTTACCCTCACCCATCCACATATTCTCAACCTCCTATGAGTTATGGTCAACCCCGGGGGGGGGGGGATCAGTTCCAACTACACTTATCCTCCTCCTGATTGTTTTCACATCAACCTTTACCAAGGTACAATTACATCATATGCATTTTCCCATTTGCATCAATTGATACCAATGCTAACTATTTCTCAATATGGTTACCAAAATGTTACCGTGAATCCTTATTATCCATATGCACCGCCTAATCCTATAGCCCCAATGACACAAGCACCTCAACCTGTTATGCCTCAACCATCTTTATCGCAACAAAAAATACCTCCATAGAGTCAAGTATATTATTAGCAAAGTGCTACTGTTCCCCCCAACACCAAGCAGAAAATAAGGGAAAAGGTAACCAAAATAAACTATCTCAAGGTAGGCAAGGCAACCAGGGTATAAAACCTAATTCCTGTAACAGTGATCAGTCCATTCCTGCAACCCAACAACAGACTAGCCAACACAAAAAGAACAAGGCTCTTAATACAAATACGTCTTATGTTTGTTGTAGGAATTATGGCCATTACACTCATGACTATCCCCTTCTCCATCAAATGTTTGAGGCATGGAAAGCTCATGAAGTTGCCTCTAGAGGGAAGAAACCTATCACTCAACCCCCTCCTCCTTCCACATAGTCAGTGATGCTTCCCAATACATTCCCTCACCAAGGATATGTAGTTGACCAAATTGGCTACAATCCTCTAGCTCCTCAACCTTCACAAGCTAGGAATGGAAATTATCAGATTCTCATGATGAATTATGAATATATCAACCTCCAATCTCGATTTTGCCAGTATGAGAATCTTTCTGACTAGTCAGTCACCAATTCTTATCCCAAAGGTTCCACTGATTATGTTTCATCATCAAATGGTACCTTATAGATCCCTCATCCTAAGGTAGAGATTCACCCTAAGATCACTAAATGACCCTTATGTCGAAATGTTACTAGTTGTCAAGTCGCCCACACTTATAGCATAATAGATGACTTGGAGCAATCTCTTGCTGCCATGTTAATGTTGGAATTCCTCTAGACATGCCCATCCCAATGTAAATAATACCATCTACTTTGAGTGCTATGGATCCTTCTGATGATCAAATTATTGTCTTTGACATTGATAAAGTAGATCACCCCTCCCCCCTTCCATCTTTCATTTCTTTCCAAATACCAGTATCTATAGAAAACACCATTTTTCAACAGTTTATAGTTGATGAAGGTACATCTAATTATGTGATGGCCATTAGTATCTAGAAGAAACTTGGTTCTCTTTACCTATCACCAGCAGTCATCACACTTCGGGCATGGGACAGTCATCCCTCACAACCTCTTGGTCTATGTCAGAATTGACCCATCACTATTGTTGGGAAATGCGTCATGATTGACATTGAATTTATTGATGCCCTTCTCAATTATAAGCTCTTGCTTCATCCTAGCTTCATGTATTCCATGTCAGTGGTAACCTCTTCTATCTTCCGTAAGATGTTGTTTCCCTGTAGTGGAAACATCACCTCCATTGATCATCTGACTTATTATGACCCTCAATCCCACAGAAGGAAGTACTTTGCTGCAAGAACCCTCAACTAAATGGATTTGTTGAATAAGAAAACCTCACCATTTAGGATATGGCTAGGGCCATGATGGATGAAGGAAAAGTGCGAGATACATTTTGGGTTCAAGCCACTCAAGTTACTGTATACTTATCAAAAAAAAATTAACTTAGACCAAACAATGATAAAATCCCCTATGAACTATCGAAATGTAGATAGCCTCAACAGATCACCTTAAAGTGTTAGAGAGTAAGTGGTATATGAAGAGAAATAAAAAAAATCTTCGTAACCTAAATTCTCATGCAAATGAAGGAAATTTCCTTGGGTATGCAATTAGAAGACAATATTACAAGTGTTATAACAAAAGGACTAAGAGGATTGAAAAAAGAATAGATGTTGGAGTGGATGAAGATGTACACCATAAAAAAAGGCTCAAGAGAAATCAAATGTGGATGGTGGTTCTTTGTAAAAGTATGCATAATCTAAAGAGATGGATGAAGAAGAAGATGAATATTTACAGGAAGAAGAAGATGATAATCTACAAAAATCATCTCATAAATACAAAACTAAATCAAGATATGTGTAGAAGCAACATCCCCAGAGTCTAATAATTGGAAGTAAATATCTTGGTGTGCATACCAAAAGAAGCTTTATAGGAAATCCCAAACAAGTAAACTTTTCACTATTGTCACATATAGAACACAAGAATTTCAATCATGGAAGTGAGGACCAATTTTAGATCAAATCAATGGTTGAAGAGATAAATCATATAGAGAAGAACAATATGTGGCAATTGGTTCCTAGCCCAAAGGGTAAGAATGTCATTGGCACAAAAATGATTTTTAAAGAATAAACTAAATGAAGACAGTCAAGATGTGAGGAACATGACTAGAATGGTTAGTAAATGCTACACTCAAGTGGATGGTATAATTGTTGAGGAAACATCTTCCCTTGTATCCAAACTTGAAGCCATTAGAATGTTTTTTCCATTTTCTGGTTTCAAGAACTTTAAAGTTTATCATATGGATATCAAGTATACCTTTCTCAATCGTGAGTTGGAAGAGGAAGTGAATATTGAGCAACCAAATTTTTTTTTTCTCTTAGGCAATGAAGACAATGTGTGCTGATTGAGGAAAGCTTTGTATGGGCTAAAGAAAGCACGAAGAGCATGGTAGCTAGGTTGGATAAGTATTTGCAACAACAAGCATTTAAAAGAGGAACACTAGGAAGTAATTTATATATTAAATCTAAAAATATTAGTTTGTTGATTATTATTGTCTATGTATATGGCATCATGTTTGGAAGTGATTTGGGGTAGATGGGACATCAATTCACTGAAGCAATAAAAACATATTTTGATATTTCTATGCTAGGAGAGTTGTCATTCTTTCTTAACTTATAAATCACTCATTCAACCATAGGTATTTTTATCTCTCAGTAAAATCACCTCAAAGAAACTTTGAAAAAGTTTGGGGGTGATGATTGTAAACCAATGTGTACACCTATGGTGACTGACTACAAACTAAATGAAGAGTATGAGTCCCCCACTGTAAATCAAATGACATACATATCCATGAAGTAAATAATTTTATTTAAAGGCCTATATGATGCTACATGGTTTGCTAGTGTTGATGACAGGAAGAGCACTAGCGGAGCAACATTCTATCTAGGGAATTGTTTATTGTATTGGGTAAGAAAGAAGAAAAAATCCATTTCATTATTTATAATTGAAGCTAAGTACATTTTTGTAGCTACTTGTTGTACTCAAATTATATGGATAAAGCATACATTAAAGGATATCAAAGTTGAAATGGATGATCTAATCTACATTATGTGTGATAATATGAGTTCCATCAACATTTCCAAAAATTATGTTATACATTCAAATACAAAACACATTCCAAATAAATATCATTTCTTAGGTGATTAAGTTACTAACAATGTTGTATGATTGGAATATGTGTCTACTAATTCATAGGTTGCAGACATGTTTACAAAGCCACTACCAAAGGAGCACTTTGAGTACCTCAAACACAGACTAGGAGTGGTCTCTCCTTCCTCAAAATCACATAATGTTTGAGAAATGGAAGCTATTTTATTTTTGAATAAATATAATGAGTAATTTGTAGGAGATGAATGATGGAATATTAAATTTTGTATGTTATATGTGTTTTTAGAGGAAGAGTTGTCATTTAGTTGCACATTTCATTATGACAAGGCATGATCTTAAGGGGAGATGTGTCAAATATGTATATCCTTTTCCATTGATGTCAATGGGGGATATGATACTATGCTCAAAAATTTCTCAACACAGTTGAACCTAGAGAGAGAAGATGATATGTTGCCCAAACAGAAAGGGGAAGAAGAAACACAAGTAGTTAGAACAAGAGGAGAAGAAACATACAACAAGGGGAGAAGATGTATGGCTTTGTGATACAAAGAGAAAATTTCAAGCAATACATGCATAATGTATAATCAAGCATGGTAAGTATCACATTTAGGTGGAGTATTGAATGTAGAAAAGAGCGAGCTTGATTGGTGTCAACGGGAGTGTTATTGAATGCTAGTGTGAATTTGGTGCATGTTGAGTGTCATCAATGCCTTAAACATGTTTCTCATAGTTTCCATAAATTCCAAAATGGGAGATTGTTGGGCACATTATTGTCATTGATTGACAATTTTGATTGGTCATTGAGATTCATTTTTTGTAGTCATTGATGTGAAGGGAAGCATCAAGCTAGTTGTGTAGGTTATTGATAGATAACGATCATAGTAGTAGAATAATTGAAGAATCCTTAAAAACAATATGACTATGACTAGTGGTTGCGTGGTTTAGAGACCTTATTTTTGTGGATAGATTATGGGAATAAGATAAATTCAAATTTTCTTTCAAAGTGCCTAGATGGATATCCTTCTTAAATGCATTTCCAATGATATATCATGCTCAGAAAATCTCCTAAGGGTTGAAGAGATATTGTAGATTGAAGTTAGGAGATAGGCTCACAATATTTCTGAATATATTAAGAAGTGCGTGGTAGAAAGAAAAACTCTACATTTGTTCAAGGTGATTTTTTTATTTAGGCCAATTGAGTAGTTTAGGTTCATCCAACTATTTGGGTCAATCGAGTTATTCTAGGATGCAGATGTAGAAGGGTCCCAAACCCAAATTCATGAATAGAGTTTCGTGCAATGGGAATGTTCTGGTGTATTTCAAACATTTAACATTTGAACACAAGTTCTCAAAAGAAACATGAGAAAACGACCGAACATGACCTTCATCCTCTTTGTACAGAGTGATGACATGGAAACATGATGTGACTAGTGAGGTGGTGTTGACTAGGCCAAGATAATGATGTGTCACCATGTGTAAGTGAGGTGGCAAGAAGATTAGGAGTTTTTGGATGGAGACATCAAGGATAAAAGGAATCAAAGAAACAATTCACAACTTTTTGTCAAATTTTTCTTTGGATTAATTTCAGAGGGAGAGAGCTTCAAGAGGAGAGAGAAAGTATGTAAGCAAACGAAAGAAAATGGTAAGAAAATGAAAGCAAATGAAAGAAAAGGGAAAGAAAAGGATAGAAAGGAAGCACAAGGAGAAATTTGGATCAACAACTATAACAAGATTACATTATAGGTAACATGTTGCATGTGTGGATTCCTTGTTGATATTTGGATGCATAGTACATGCATGTGGTTATTTGGTTGTTTGTTTTCATTGATGTGGATATTTTCCTGTATTGACAATGGTTTTAGCCTTTCCTTTCCATTTCATAGATAGCCATTATGTAGTGGGTTCTTTATCTAAGTTTTTTTATTTGTTCTCAGGTTCCATAATGGTTGTGGGTTCGAATAGAATCTTTATATCCCTGGAGTAGTTTGGGTTCCATGGAGGCTTTGGGTTGAGATGGTATTTATCTGGAGCCCTGTATTAGCTTGGGTTGAGATGGTAATTCCTTGAAGCCTTGGATAGCTAGTGTTGGGCATGGGATCCCCCCAAGGCATGTTTTGGGGCTTAAATCCCAAGTTTTGACTAAGTCCATTGTAAAGACTCTGCGTATTATGGGCGTAGAGCACGATGTTGTAATAGAGTCATAGGGTTGTTCGTCCTTGTTTTTGTAATGTAATGCCCGTTTGAAAGATCTACCCATGGTTCGCAAACCATGGGATTATATAAACAGAGCGAGACTCTAAGTGTAGAAATAATCTAATGAAGCATGGATGAATCTAAGGAATTGTTGAAGTATTGCATCGAAGTGTCAAGTTGTGTCTTTGGGTCGTAGAGGTGGAGAAGGCTTTGTAGCTGAGTGTGAATAGGCCTAGTAGTACATAACTGAGTGCGTGGACCCCTGTAGTTGAGTGCGTAGGGCAGGTCGAGTCTGTAATTGTTAGAAGCATTAATAAATATAAGTTTTACAAGATTTTTGTGTATCTTTTCCTATTTTATGCATTGAAGTATATTGGGCCTAAATTACAAGTTTACTGTTTATTTTTTGTGTGAATTCATACAAATGTGATGAATAAATAGTATAATATAAGACATTTGTTTATGCAAAGATAACTAACTGTTATAAGAAGATAAGTAAGATCATAGGTGTGACTTGGGGAAATAGTGCAGATTGCTGCTCTAGCAGCGTGAAAGCCCCACAGCCACTAGTGAGGGCTACGCAAAGGCGAATACAACAGGGTGTGAAGGCCTCATTGGTCAGGAAAGTGCGCGAAGTAACCTGTGCGAAGGTATTCATAGTTGGACCAAATCAACCCCTCAGACATCTAAAGGGTGTGAAAACCTAGTTCAAGCATCCCTACATACTACTTCAGGTGAGACCTCAGTCTGTGCTCCACGGATTGTTGCCGAAAGGGCTAGTAGTACAGGGATTTGTTTGGCTAATTAACTCTGAACCTGGGTCAGGCCCCAACAAGCCAACAAATGCTCCCATTGCTAGGACCGGAATATGCATAGAGATGTCTGATGTTGTATCACTAGAATCCAACTAAGAAAGAAATTGAAGGTTGGTTTGATAGGAAGATTCACGAGTTTGTGGCATAAGAGAACATCAATCTGTGACTATCAAAAGAAAAGTGGTTAGATTGCTACCTGTACACAGAAATCCATGAAATGTTCTTTGCATCTTTCACTACTGAGTTGTATGAGCGGATTGCAAAGCTAGCAGATAGCTAAGGAAGGTGGAAACTTGATAATTCTATTGTGTGGACTCCAGAATTGGTGCACAGATTGGAAGAATTGAAGGATAAGATCACGCGTGTTGTTGATCACTAGCTCAATCAAATTATAGGAGGATTCATTACTGAGTTCGTAGTAGATACTTCAGTTTGCTATAGTGAGGCAAAATGATGCTTTCTCAAAGGACCACGAGGTAAGTACTTTAAGTCTCTGAACACTTGGATTAAAATGCTACTATGTGAAAGGTGGATTATGCGAATACATTGATGTTTGGGGCTACACAAAGTGGGAGAATTTATAGAAATGAAGGTAGTGCAAAACTGAAACTAGACCCTTGATTTCAACTCCATGAGGGGATGACAAAGAGCTCACGAAGGTCTCACCAAGACGTGCGATCAATTTGATAAGGCAGAGGATTCCGCCCATACCCCCCCCAGCCACACCACCGCAAGTTTCACCATCTTCACCCCCATCTTCGCCCATACCACCTCTGCCACCACTGCGAGTCAATATGGAAAGCGTGATAAAGTTGTCGGTGTTCAAGGGAATAGGAAATGAATATCTGAACCAATTTTGGTTCGTGACAAAAGTTGTATGGGAAGCACAGGGAGTTATGAATGAAAATATATAGAAAGAGACATTGGTCAGTGCTCTACAAGATCGCACCTTGACCTAGTATATTAAGCATTCTAATGACAATCCAAATGCGGGGATCATAGACATCCAAACTACACTAAACAAATAATTTAGTAGACTGAAGTCGGAGGCGCAGTCGATCATTGGGTTGAAGGAGATCATGATGATACCAGGCGAGACTCCTTGGGAGTTGGATTAGAGACTGAAGTGCACAATTCGTGAAGCTAATATGACTTTGATGGATGGACAACACCGCGAATGGTTTGTAGTGTCACTAAAGCCACATTTAAGGAATGCACTTTCATAATAGAGGCTAACAACTCAGGCCAAGGCCTTGGAGATCGTGATGAGGATGCATGAAACCTTGATATAGGATCCTAACCTAGGAGTTCAGTAGATCCACACACAGTTGAAAAACTTGTGCCTTGAGATGTAAAGTCTGAAACAAGATAGGACAGCTCACCCGAAAGTCTGTGATGAGGTATGGTGTGTTAAATGTAAGGGGCAGAGTCATGATAAGGACCATTTCCCAGTGTTCTCAAATTACCTCAAGGGAGGCGGACCAATTCCATTAAGACTAGAGGCCCAAGAAGGACTTAGCGTGGTGTCTGTGTTGTGGTGCGCAATTTGTCAAATAAGAGGAAAGAATGCTACAAGAGACTGTCATTCGTTGGAGAAGTACACACAAAATTAACAACGGTTGTTCTGTAATTTCTGTAGATGAGTAGGACATGATTAGTGCACCTGTAGAAGCTATGAACTGATGATGGATAGGACTCCCACCTACAGAGTTCAAGCCAAAATGTAGCCCCTTGACTAGAATGTAGGGATGGTGTGAACCAGATTTTATGGGCACAGACGAGGCCGAGGTGGAGGACGACTTGGATGAGGTTGCAGACAACTGATATGTTACAATTATGGAGGTCCAGGACATTATTCCCGTGATTGTATGAATCTGACACGTCCATCATGCTTGTATTGTACATTGTTTGATCATGAGACAGAGGATTGTCCGACACTGATAGCAAGGTTGCACAACAAGGGAGTGCTCCAACCTCCCTCGACTCAGAACCTGCAAATGATGATGTCTAAGCCATTACCTAGATCCCATGTAAAGGAGAGGGCCCCATAGACATTTCGGAAGGAAAGAGCAGCAATTTGGCCATCGCAGAGGCCATGAAAAAGAAATACAAGCTAGAGAAGAAAAAACAGGATACGTAATATCCAGCATCAACAATAGGGCAGTCAAAGTTGTGACCCAGATACTGGCGGGTAAGCTCATGTAGAAGTGTCGTATAGATGAGGTACATGTGCTAGTGGTAGCACTTGCTGAATAGTGCGCAGAAGGGGTCTAGTTTAACTGGCTTAAATTCTTGTGCAAAGAGTTCCTAGAAAAATTTCTACGAGGCATAGAAATAAGGAAAAACATTCCACTATGCATGGCTTCTGCTGTCCATAGTTCTAGTGGTGGGGAGAATTCCCAGAGGACAGCCAGTTCCCCATGATTGCAAGGGATCTCCTGGATACCGCGAAGTACGCTTCAGTATGGGCCGCTAAGGATGCGAACCAGATCCGTGACAATAAGATATTCTAGGTGTTCATGGAGATGAACATCAAAATGGGGATTAACCGCAAGCCACGGTTATCAGCCACTGTCTATAACAACCTACAAATTTTTGCAGAATTTAAAGCAGACTTTCATCACATATACCTCAGGGTGCACAAGGACTCAGACAAGAAGTGGAGCGAGCTTCCCTTCATAGCTATAGATGATGTGATTTTTGATGTACTGGAGACATGGTTGTTGGAATGGCACACCCAGACATCTCTACGCTGGAAAATTCTATTGTGAAAAAAAAGGAAGAGGAGGAAAAACTATGCATGGTGCAGTTGGCAAAAAAGAGATGGAAAGAAGCGGTAGTAGCAAGAGCACAGGAGGCATACGACGCTGCGAAGATAGTAGCAGAATAGAAAAAAGTTGTAGCAGCAGCAGCAAAGGAGGCAGCACGTGACAGATGGAAGTCGCCTACGCTTGAGCATGAGAAAGAGATGGAAACAGAGGAAGAGGAGGGCGGCGTGGATCCACAAATAGTGTCGACACAACTGAAGCGCCAGCGCCTGAGCGAGCAAATGGGGTTGTGCAAGAAGGTGAAAGAATCCAAGTTGTCGATTGACCCGATCACCCTTACTGAGGGTGATTTACATGATATAGGAGAGATAATGTGTGACATCACCACAAAGGCCCTCCAAAACTTCATGGCATGGAATCAGATTTTGTTGGGTGACCTCCAAGCATAGATTGAGGAGTTGCAGATGCGCATTCCTTAGGCTGGTACTCTCTCGACCAACCTTGCAATCGTGAAAACCACAACCAATGTATGTTGCACGCTCGTACAACCAATACAATAGTGTTTCCAGAAGGGGCACTGGTTACAGCAAATGAGGCTGACTGTTCTGGGGTTAGCACACTGAAGGGGTTAGGAATCAACATGTTTTCACTCTCGCAAGAGGCACTCCATGTTCTACAAGATGGGATTACTGCAGAACTACGGGCTAGGGAGAGCTGCGTGTTGTAGGTGTTGAGTGAGCAGAAGATCAACATGGAACATTTAATCTTGTAGTGTGATGAGGTCATGTCTCAGAACTGACAGATGGTGCAGGTAATTGAAGAAGCTTGTTAGATGGTACTTGAGCTAGCCATCCCACCAGATGCACCAGCAGAGGTGTGCATCCAAAGATTAGCAACAAGGGTGCACGAGGCACAAGAAGAAATGGCCAAGGTTCAACTGGAGTTGAACCTTTAGATAGCAGAGCTGTGGTTGAAGGTGCAGTCGTCCACTCCTCTAGAATTAAGGGAACAGTGCGCCAACACTATTACATCAGGGATGGAAGAGATCAATAGCGCAGTAAGGGACTACACCAGAATGTTAGAAGAATCATTCAAGGTGCTCACCAATCTACACAAGGACTCGAACATCTAGTGCCTAGAGACAAAGGCTCGTGAGCTCCAGCAGTAGTATGACAGTGTTAAAGGGACCATGTAGATGGTGGCCCTCACTTGGAGTCTCGTGTGAATGCAACAGGCCAAAGCACTTAAATAGTAAGTGGACACAATGTGACACAAAGAAGTAGTTTTGAAGGCGCGTGTTCAACCTTTGATCGATTTAGGCCTTCGTAATCACAACAACTATTGAAGGCAAGCTTGCGAAGATGTAGGGGATGCAAGAACAAATGCAGGGGAGAAGTTCTAACACCACGGTCTTAGAACAACGAGTACAAGAGATTCAACAGGCATCCATTCAGTGCGTTGTCGACCTTGCAGTCGTCCGAGCAGAGTTGGAGGGTCTCTGCACGAAGATCTCTGCACCAATTGAGTGACTTGAGGGCAAGTCATGATGTTTGTGTTGGGGGCCTTTTGGGCATGGGATCCCCCCAAGGCATGTTTTGTGGCTTAAAGCCCAAGTTTTGACTAAGTCCATTGTAAATACTCCACAAATTATGGGCATGAAGTGCAAAGTTGTAATAGAGTCATAGGGTCGTCTGCCCATGTTTTTGTAATCTAATGAAGCATGGATGAATCTAAGGAATTGTTGAAGTATTGAGTCGAAGTGTAGAGTTGTGCCTTTGGGTCGTAGAGGAGGAGAAGGCTCTGTAGCAGAGTGCGTAGAGACCTAGTAGTATGCATTTGAGTGCACAGACCCTTGCAGTTGAGTGCGTAGGGTAGGTCGAGTGTGTAACCATTGGAAGCATTAATAAAGAGAAGTTTTACCTGATTTCTTTGTATCTTTTCCTATTTTACGTGAAGATAACTAACTGTTATAAGAAGATAAGTAAGATCACAAGTGTGACTTGGGGAAATAGTGCAGAGTGCTGCTCTAGTAGTGCAAAAGCCCCAGAGCTACTAGTGAGGGCTACACGAAGGTGAATACAATAGGATGTGAAGGCCTCACTTTTTAGGAAAAGTGCGTGAAGTAACCTACGTGAAGGTATTCATAGTTGGACCAAATCAACCCCTCAGACATCTCAAGGGTGTGGAAACCTGGTTCCAGCATCCCCCCATACTACTTCAGGTGAGACCTCAATCCACGCTCTACAGATTATTGCCGAAAGGGCTAGTAGTACAGGGATGTGTTTGGCTAATTAACTCCGAACTTAGGTTAGGCCCCAATAAGCCAACAGCTAGGGAGGAGACAAATCTAATTTAGTATTAGTGATTTCTGAACCGGTTAGGCGAAATCACTATGGTTGAGGGTTGAGGTTGTTTGGCCTCTAGAAGACTTGGTTGGTTTTACTTTTGGTTTAACCCGTATGATCTAACATTTGTGCTTGGAATATAGCATGAGGGTGAAATTTTGAAAGATAGATTTTATTTCCACCCAATCTATGGTCAAGTGGTAGATGGAAGTCTGTGACTTGGTTGGTTTTTGCATATGATTAATATGAGTTATTTTCCTATTATGATCTATGAGCACCTGCATTGGTTATTGTTTCTATCTTATGGATAATTTGTCATGGATTCTATTTTGGTTATATGTTAGTTATATGCATGGTTATATTATGTGATCATGATATGGATCTCATTCATAATGGATAAGTTATTGAATGATTGATAAATGTATGGGCTAACAAGTGTTGTTGCAGCTAGCTACTATAGCTACTATGTTTACCATATGTTTGACAAAAAATATATCATTTATTAGGCATGTCTTAAATAGGATATAGCCCTATTTTTTATTGTTTATACTTGTTATCATCTTAAAACTCATTATGGAGAGTTATGGGAATTTGTATGAATCCTAGCCCTAAAAAAGTGGCATGGATTTTGTAACCGTTGGCAAAAAAGATGGAATTTTTTTCATAATTGCATGCAGGAAGGCTTATGGTTGTGGTTGGCACCTTCAAACTGCACACACATTGTGTCAAGGGTTCGATTGGGATGTAAATCTTGTGAAAAGAAGTTTCAACTCAAGCTCTAATCACTAGAGGTTGTTGGCTCACTTTTGGTGATTTGCTATTCCTGAGGGGTATCAATAAGTTTTAGGTTTGTAGCTCCCACTTCAACAACTGGAACTTGGATTTTGGGTCATATATTACTAACACATAGCTCATGTTTACCCTAGAGATCTTGTTAAAGGGGTAAATTAGGGAGGAGGTGTTATAGATGTCAGCATAGATTTGAGGTTTGTGCCTCTAAGAAATTCAGTGCTTGCTAATATGAGGGTATTGGAGCCTCTTGTGAGTGGGAGATCAAAAAATAATTGATGTAAATAAAGTGGGTGTTTTGAATTCACATCATAATAAAAATAACCTTTGGTATTTTTTCTCCCATAAGGGTTTCCAAGTTAAATTCACTATGTACAATTATAAAATAATTTTGTTGTGTGACTGTGTGATATTTTTTAAATAAGAAAATATTTATGATTATTTATTACCCCCTTCTCTCAGTAATTCCTAATTCCAAAGAATTGAGTTTGAAGCAGTTAGATTCAAATCAACGCAAATACTAGCATCTATTCCATAGTCAAAATTCTACGAATAATCCTAGCTCTAGCATTTTATTAGTTATATGAGTCCCAAGTTTTGTTTTGAATTTTTTGTTATAAGGACACTCTACTTTAAGATAATATTTGAAGAAATTTATTCAAATATTTTTTATGCATTTAAGGCATGAACTAATAGCAACATAACCATGGCCCTATATAATGTTAATTGCACATTTTCCTTTCTCTTAAATTGTCATCATAACTCCATAACAATTTTCTACAACATTATGTAATTATAAGTTGTCACGAATAATCCATGAGATTGAAAAATTCTTCATTCCAATCCCATGAAAATTTTCTCCCTAGTACTTTGTCGAAAAATGATCATCAATAATCTTTGTGGCTCGCGTATATGACCACTCTAAAATACTATAATATAATTCAACCACTACGTTATCCCTAGCCTCAATCCCACTTTGAACCACTTCATTATTTTGATAAGCCTAACTGAAAACATAGGTTGTTGAGAGATAGGGCCTTCAACATTAATCCATTGTGGATTATTGATAAATTGGAGTCATAAGCCATGAACCTAAGTCCTTGTTAGTCTTAGAGGATTCTCTAGAATACAATGCAAGTAATCCTATTCTCAAGGTTACAGGGTGGTTTCCCTTTCTTATAAAATTTTGGGGACATGATGATGCCATAGAAATGGCATTTTTGTAGGGGTTTGATGGTGGGGTGGCATGAGTTGGAAGTTTAGTGATGGAAGTAATAGAGGATTCAGTGGCTTAGGCCACAGGGTTTCCGTGGATGGGATATCGATGGTTCAAAAACAAACAAGTGGAAAAGGGAATTTTGGCAATGTATCTCAACTTTTCAATGCTAAAGCTAGATAGGGGATAAGGTGTGTCAGAGTCATGGATTGTAAAATAATGGATAAACCTTCTCTTCATCCTACAAAAGTTCATAACATGTGAAAGCAGGTATTTTATTACATTTCTCTACCACATTATATTACTCCTCCATTTTGAAGTTGGTGTCCATATCAATTTTCCCTATTACCTTTGCAAAATATTGTGCCACATGGTGAAACATGTACACCAAAACCCTAGAAATAGTAGATGTAGTATCTACCACCATGGCCTCATTAAAATATTGAATGTGGAGGAACTTCAAAATGGGGGAGATAATTGGTAATCCTTCCTAGTTAAAAATAAATTTGGTAATCCACTCCCAAGTTTATTAGAAGAAACATCATGGTATTACATTGAAGAGATGCTTGAAGAAGTTCAAAATAGGGATAAGGAAGAATCTAGGCATAAAAATGAAAGCAATGACAAGGATGACAATTTCCAAGAAATTGAAAATTTCACTTCTTGTAGAAAATACTCCCAGAGGGATAAGGAGTAGGATGGGAAACATATCACCGTACTAAGGAAGGTGACTAGAAGCATGGTGAGAGGAGAATTACAAGAAAAATCTAAAACTACTCCCCTTCCTCCTTAAGAACCCCTTGAGAAAACTAGCTCACTTCCCCAACCTCCTCATGAACCCTATGAGAAAACTAGATCACTTCCCCTTCACTCTCCCAAGAAGGAAACTTCCCTACCATCTGAAATACTGAATAAGGATACTCTTGGAAATATGCCTATTTCTTAAATCAAATCCAAGTAAAAATGGTAATTGACATCCTCATTTCGAAAACTAAGAACAAAATTCTAAGCACCCTAATGTAGGAACATCACCCTAGGAAAATTTACTTTGTTTAAGATCCCAAGGGGATCTTGTAAATTCTAGATGTAGGTTTATTTTCTGCAATTTATTTTTGTAAATTATAACTAAAGTGATTCTATTGTGCAGACAACTTTCTCGATTCTAGAACAAAAACAAAAGTGGGACTGCTATAAATCGATTTCAAACACCAAAACTCCAGAGGCCGAAGTTGGTGATGGGACTTTCTTTCATAATGCTTGTATCCTCCTACACTATGGGCGTATGGGTGACACTTCCAGATATTTGAAGATGGGTGGGACTATTACAAATCAATTCCAAACAACAAAACTCCAGAGGCCAAAGTTGGCAATGGGACTTGCTTTCATATTGCTTGTATCCTCCTACACTATGGGCATATGGGTGATGCCTCCAGAGATTTGAACATGGGTGGGACTACCGCAAATTGATTCCAAACACCAAAACTCCAGAGGCCAAAGTTGGTGATGGGAATTTCTTTCATATTGCTTGTATCCTCCTACACTACAAGCATATGGGTGATGCCTCCAGAGATTTGAGCATGGGTGGGACTACTGCAAATTGATTCCAAACACCAAAACTCTAGAGGCCGAAGATGGTGATAGTACTTGCTTTCATATTGTTTGTATCCTCCTACACTATGAACGTATGGGTGACACCTCCATAGATTTGAACACGAGTGGGACTACTACAAATCAATTCCAAACACCAAAACTCTAGAGGCCAAAGTTGGTGATGGGACTTGATTACATATTTCTTGTATCCGTCTACACTATGGGTATATGGGTGACACCTCCAAAGATTTGAATATGGGTCAAACTACTGCAAATCGATTCCAAACACCAAAACTCCAAAGACCAAAGTTGGTGATGGGACTTGATTTCATATTGCTTGTATCCTCCTACACTATGGGTGTATGGGTGACGCCTCCAGAGATTTGAACAAGGGTGGGATATTGCAAATCGATTCCGAACACCAAAACTCCAGAGGTCGGAGTTGGTGATGGGAATTGCTTTCACATTTCTTGTATCCTCCTATACTATGGGTATATGGGGATCATACCTTGAATTGACCAAAATAATTAGTCAAACAATATGGGGATCAGCCTTCGGGCTTATTGGCAGTAGTGTGGGTCAAAGGAAGTTAACCCTAACCTAAAAATAGAGTTAAAATTGACCTCAAGTCAAGTGACAATGATTGAACTTGGCCGGGCTCTGTCCTTAATGAACCTCAAAAGAATTTGATCACAGTGGTTTCGAAAAGCACTAGGAACCAAACCCCAATTTCAAGAGGTAACTTGTTAGCAGTCAGGTTTGAGGAGAAAATTCAGTCTCTTGAATAAAATACAAAGGCCATGAAAGGTAAACCTCCAACCTTCATATCAGGGTCATCCCCAACCGATTTGGAAGAAACCTTGCTATTGAGTCTTACATATATTTCAAAGGGAGAATATAAAAGTGGGTTTCAATATCAATTGTTGCGTCCAAGAAAATTTCACTAATGAAGAGAGATGAAAGTTGGAATAATTAGAAGCCTTTTTTTGTAAAAGAGCTAGTCAAATATGCCAACACATGGACATAAAGGGAGGCAAGGGTGAAGGTCCTTCAATAAATCAAAGCACATAAGTGCAGGCATTTAGGCATACGAACCATAATGTTTATAAATTGTGGTTAAGAAGGCCCAAAGGCACAACAAATAAGGATTAAATACTTGAAGTCTCGTGTTATCATAGTGAAAGTCTTGTTTTTACATAGTAAGCCACCTGAGGGACCTTCTATCGTTACGGTATCATAGCATTAAATATTTCATGCAACATATGTTGCATCTAGTAAGAGAATGCACTGAACCAAAGAGGTAATAATTTCTCTGTATATTTTAATCGTGACTGATAATTTGATGATTTTGTAAAGACATTATTGAGAAGGTGGGATATAGAAGTGAAATAGAGGGACATGAGATAGGAAAATGAAGATTCCCAAAAGGATGAACCCAGTAGTATAATCTAAAGACGAACGAGTCTCAGAGCAGCCATTATGATAACTACTCATAAGAAGGAGGTACATAGGAAGAAATTTTCCAGCAAGCAGTAGAGTTGGAAAGAGTGTAAGAGAACCCAACCAAGAAAGAGATACTAAGAAGAAAACCATGATAGGTAATTGGTCATTAAATTTTTTAATTATTAGAAATAAAGATAATAATTGTAGATAATAACATATACATGTGGTGCAATTACATCTAGAGAGTTGTAAAGAATTAGCAGAGGTTTTAGAAGAGGTCGTGGGAACCCTTGGAGCAAGAGAGTCTACTAAAGAAGAAGCCCGAGTTGTTGTTGAAGAGTGAAGGGGAGAGAGGATGTCCTCAAGAGAAAAGAACCAAAGGATTTATTCAGAAGTGAGCAAGGTGTAGCAAAATCTGGAGAGGAGAGAGAAAGGAGTGCTCAAGTGGTTCTAGAGGAGGATCCAAGGGACACCAATAGCCAAGTTGAGGTGAGGTGTTCAAGTAACAATAAATGGATAAGGCTTTTTATATGGCCTTTTTAGCAGCTCACAATCAACAAGTGAAAGCTCATAAGAAGGGATGAAAATATATAGCTAATAATGGCCACAATTAGAGTTTAAATAAAATCCATATAAAAGAAGAGAAGGATGCCTAAAACAATCGCATGAGATATCTTATCCAGGAATAATTTAAAAGGGATATTGTTGGGTTGAAATCACAAGTTGATGCATTAATGCAATGCCTAGCGCTAGGGAAGAAAGGCAGAGAGAGAACATGATGAGAAGGTTCAAGTTTCTTTTAGGACAAAAGGGTTTCAAGAAGAGGATCCATAATATACAAGGGAAAGATTTAAAGCACATTTTGAATCCTTCAATAAGAGAGGAAGAGCTTAGAGGAGTTGAGCTTAAGGTTAGAGTAGTTCACATTTGTAAACTAGTGAGAGTCAACATCATTAGAGGAGAATATAATGATGGATTGTCGGAAAGTCTCAATGGACTCTGTGAAAAGTCCAGAGAAACAGAGGGAGTTACAAATAAAGGATGTTGCTGAGACACTAGCCAAATCTCAGGGAGTTGAAGAAAGTCTCATGGAAGATGCTGGTGAGACATTGGAAAAATGTCAGCAAGGAGAACTAGTAGCAGAAATACCACAGGTGGCTAAATGGTAATTTGTCTTTACATTTGGTGAGTTGTATGTGAATGATGGCTATAGGCATAGAAAATATTTCCAGCAAAGAATAGAAGGCACATGGAATGCCTCTAAAAATCGAGAGCAGGAAGAGAAGGAGTGTTGCAAACAGTTTCCACATACTACCATACTGGAAAATGAGAATGATGATGCTGAGGAAAAAGAGAAACCCTCAAAAGATATTATGCAAAGGAGTGGTTATTTTAGTAAGGTTGAGAATATGAGACTAATTGAGGGTCTCTTGTACTATAGGTCAAGTCCAAATCAGTCAAAATCAGTAATGGATGTCAAAAGAAATAGTGGAGGCCCAAGAGCCTCACTCTTTGAAAGTTGATCATTTATTTTCATGTGAAGGTGCCAGTTAAGGCCCCTAAATGACCGCTCAGTGATGAAGGAAGTACGAGTGCAAAGACAGCCAGGAGGTTTGCCTAGAAGCAGCCAACCTTGAAAGAGTGCGTAATAGCTCACTAATCGAGCGCTCGTGCGCCGAAGATGAACGGGACAGAAGGAGAGAAAACCATCACAATTTGTCATACAATCTGAGAATATTGTAGGAGGAAATAATAGAGAAACAATTGATAATCATTATTAGCAAGTAAAAGGAGGTGCGTATGAGGTAGCAGTGAGTTTTGCAGAAAATGGACAACCACTTGATGTTGCCATAAATATTATGGATGAAGGCGTGGTTTTTCAAATATCTCAAGAGGGATATAATTTTATTTTTTCTTGGAATGATGGAGGAATCACTATTTCCTCATAAGGAGTCTCAAAAGAAGACCTCTACACATGAAGAAGAAGTTTTGATGGAAGTGACTGAACAGTCTGAAAAGTCTTATGCTTTTAAAATTGGCAATTAGTTTGTGAATGAAATTATTGAGTGACCCAAGGAAAACCTAGATGGGTTGATGGATAAAGGGAAGTCCTAAAAAAACTAAGGTATTTTTTGAGGGGTAGAAACCAAGAGTGATAAGTTTATCTCCTGCAATACATGAAGAGACTATGGTGGAAAGAAATAAGGATGAGTATACAAGTGAAGATCTTATTTTTAAAGTGTACAAGGTTGAATTATCTTGAAAATACCTTTAGGAGGAACTTTTTTTTTTCTCGGTAAAGAATATTCTATTAAAATAAAAGGAAAAATATTTAAAAAGAGGTTTGAACCTCTGAGGGGGTAGTAACCTGCCCTCTGTCAAAAAATCTATTGCAGGTGTCCTGATGCCTGACTTTTGCCAAAATATTGTTCTGTCTAATGACCTTTACAAAAATGTTGTTCTGACTAATGACCCTTACATATCCATTTAAAACCAAAAAAAGCCTGGAGACTGAGTATTTCAGGCTGGTTGATTGAAGAGTCCATTCAAAATAGGAAAACTCATACATAAAACAACCAAAGAGCTTATCTTCCTGAAGAGCAATTGAAGTCATGACGAATTTAGTCCTGCGGAGGACAGCCAGAATCCTTTGCGCTCGTTTGATTTACCCAGGTCACCATTACATTATCCTCTACTTCCATCGTGCTTCGGCCTGGAAGGAGAAAAAGGTTGAGAATTTTTCCAGTGAAGCGCGCCTGCTCGCATTTGATTATGGGCTCCTGAGCAGACGGGGGCTGACCTTCCGTGCTCATCATTCCATAGGCATTGAGTACATCCCCCGATGGGCTTCCATGACTATCACTGGGTGCATGGGAGTGCGACGGTTCCATGGATGCTTCATCCGAACTGACTTGCTCCTCTTCCTCCTCGAAAAGCACGGTCACAATGGCTGAAATGAGCGGCTTGTTAAGCCGACTTTTGAACTGAAAACGTGCAGAATGGAATGAGCTATTCAAAGACAGGCCAGAACTATCAAAGGGTGGAGAGGGGGGCAGAACAGAGGCCAAAGACAGGCCAGAATTTTCAGAGGGCGGAGAGGGGGGCTGAACAGAGGCCAAAGGATCAACACATTGTGGTACAACACCTCCTCTACTGCAAGAACCACCCTTGGACCCTCAATTTCTGCCACGTCTAGGGGTGCCTCGAAGGCGGGGCATTGTCGAGTAAACATGCTGGCTTAGCAAACTGAGATACTGAGGGTAGACGTGGGGAGGCCAATTGCAGGCTAAATGCCTTAGGTTCCAGGACTAGACAATCCTCAAACAGAGCAGACAATCGACTGAATAGCCAACCCACGAAACCCAATCACTACCAGAAGAGACTGACTGCGCTAACAGGGTGCTGATCGGATAAGCGAAACTATGACACCAAACATTGACAGACTGAGCTAGAATCTCGGACCAGACACAGACGCAGAGACCCAGCTTAATGAACCAGACTTCATCAGGCCCAAACATAACAGAACCCACATACCTGACCCAGAGGGGTTGCCATATTCCTTTTGCCTCTCTGGAATGCAAAGGAATGAACCGTCTGCAACAAATCCCGGTTCCAAATCCACCGCACTCCATATCATTTATGCCTGAATTGATAGCCTCCATCCTACAATTAATTCGTTGCAGACCACCAGTACTCAGAGCGTTTAATGCCTGAGTTTCATCCATTGCGAACCACCTTAAATCGCTGGTCCTAACGCCAGCTGCCTCCCTCTCATAACACAGCATTAAGACATGTGTAAGGCACCTGCATCAGGGTACCTTTAGGAGGAATTTGATGTAGATGCAAAGAATTATTTAAATGAGATGTTCATGAAGGGTGTTGAGGACAGTTTAAAGTTTCTAATGGATCTAAAATCCTTAGACGAGAAATTGATGGATTATATGATCAACATCCAACATGTGAAAGCAGAAGGAAGATGGCAGTAAGACCAAGATGGAAGATAAAGTCAGTAGAATGAGGATGTTGATGCAAAATAACTCATGGGAGTGTACAAAGAGAGGAGGAAAACAACCAGCAACCATAAGTAGTTGATTGTGAAAGATGTTACCAACAAAGTGCTTGTCATGTTACATAATTATGTGTGGGATCCTAATAGATAGAAACCAAAATTGGAACTACGAAGTTGTTTGTGTGAGCAGCAACAAAATTTTATTTGGGATCCTAGAGGATCTAATCCATTGACAAAGAGGTCAATTTTTGCACCTAGGGACTCTGACATAGGAGCATCACCCTACGAAAATTTATTTTATCTAAGATCCCAAGGGGAGCTTCTGAATTCTAGATGTAGGTTTATTTTCTGTAATTTATTTGTATAGATTAGAATTAAAGGGAGTTTATTATGGAGCCAACTGTCCTGATTCTAGAGGAATCTATATCATTAGGTTGTTGGGATATTTTGAACTGATTCTTGTAATATGGACAAGTGTCTAGCTTAGGTATTACGAAGTTAGGGACACATGTCTAATTTTTGTGTAACTATGTAGATATTTTTGTGCTCACGTAAATGTATGTGTTAGGGAATAAGTTATGTAGAAAGGTAGTTCGAGAGTAGAGGGTGGAAAGTAGAACCTTCGGAAAATGAGAGCTCGAGAAGTAAGCCTGGGGAAATTTCCTGTATAAATATTATCTTAGTGTTTAATGAAATTTATACGATTCTATGTCCATATTTCCTGTACAGATGTATGTAAATTGATTATCAGTAATAGGAGGTGTCTTTGCTAAGGATATAGATATTTTGGAGACAGAGTAACTTACACCTAAGGAGGTGAAACAATATATAAGGAGTGGATTAGGTGCAAAAGGAATCATGGATCATCGTAGGATAAATGTTTTGTAGTGAAGTTGATAGAGGGATAACGTTGTGCATGGTCACTAAGGATCAATTCCATTGTAGAGGATCTTATTAGGCTATGAATAGTTGCGAGAGTCTCGAAACAGACCTCGAAGAGAGGCTAAGTATGTGAGACCTGGTGAAATACTCCATAATAGATGCATAGAAAATTGACAAACAATTTTTGTTGTTGCAATTAAGAGAAAAAAGATTGATCTCTTTGATACTATGACATGACTAGTATAGAGGTAAGGAGCACATTGTTTGAATATAAGGAGGAGGAGATTACTCAAAATATGATGTCATAAAGGTTTATGCTAAATAAGTTTTAATATGTTTTATAAGGGACTTTTGAATTTGTTACATAAATTTTAAATATCTTCCTTGTCTCTCCTTTGTTTTATGTTGGATCATTGCAATTTTGATAGTGTTAGAACCGTTTAGCCATTGTGGAATATGGAAGTTGTTGAGATAGCAGCATGGTCAACCTCAGTCACTCAAAAGTATGAGAAATGTTTCAAACCTCGAACCAACCAGACTAATTAATAGGAAAACAGGGAGATCGACCTTCGGGCTTATTGGTGGTAGTGTGGGTCAAAGGAAGTTGACCCCAAACTCAAAATAAAGTTGACCCCCACCTCAAGTCAAGTGACAATGATTGAAATTGGTCGGACGATGTCCTTAACCAACCTTGAAAGAATTGCACTGCAGTGGTTTTGACGAGCATTGGGAACACAACCCCGATTTCAAGTGAGATTGAGTCGAAATTCAAGCGTAAGGAGAAAAGTTGAACTATTGAAGAAAGGACAAAGGACAAGAAAGGTCAACCTCTAACCTTCATATCGGGGTTAGACCCAACCCACTTAGTGGAAGCCCTGCTACTGAGTCTTTTATATATTTCAAGGGGAGAATATGAAAGAGACTTTTGGTATCAATTACTGTGTCCAATAAGATTTCACTAATGAAGAGAGACAAGGGTTAGAATAATTAGAATCCTGAATTTGTAAAAGAGCCATAGAAATAGGTCAATGCATGGACCTAGAGGGAGGTGAGGATGAAGGTCCTTCATTAAATCAAAGCACTTAAGTACATGTGTTTAGGCATATGATGGCATAGTGTTTATAAAGAGTGGTTAAGAAGGCCCAAAGGTGCAAGAAACAAGGAGTAAATACTCAAAGTGGCATATTATAGTAGTCAAAGTCCTGGGTTTACATAGAAGGCCACCAAAGGGGCCTCTTGCTTACATTCAATCCAAGGAAAATGAGTCAGTGACCTCCACATATAGAAAACTAAGAACAAAATTCTAAGCACTCAAGTTCCTTGAATATTATGATTTGTTGGCATGTTAGCTGGGCCAAGTGACTTAAAATATATCATTAATTTCTATGAGCTTGTGAACCCCACTATATCTTATACTATGTTGGATAAACCCTCAACCCCAAAGTTGAGAAATAAAGATAATAAAATCAATAAATTTGAGACCATGATTGAAGAATTTAGGGTCATGTGTTGATATGTTAAAAACGAAAAATGTCATCTTAAAAAATAAAAAAGAACAGTTGTGGGAAGAAATTTCTAAATTGCCAAAGGAAAATAGGAAATTTCTCAAGATGGATGAAGGTGGTACATGAAGAATTACTATATGGAGATACATAACAGGGCCTTGCAAATAAAGCTACAGGTAATAAAGAAGAAAGGTGGGGCCTGTATAAATATTAGCACTGGAAATCAATAAAGCTATATGATCATCACAATTTTGATCATTTTATATAAATTAGGCTTGTATTAGTTACATTCTTGTTGTGTGAGGACATGCACGAACTTAGGAATGGGGGAGATGTTGGGGCTCCAAATTGACACTATCCAAGTGTTATTAGTCAAAACCTTTTTCACCCCTAAAAACCCTATGTTTTCCAAAGAATAACCCTCCTTTTACATTATCAAAAGGAAAATGACGTAAAGGGGGGCCATGAGGTAAATTGTTGATGTTTATTAATTTTTTATCATTTTAATGCATTGAAGGAGCTTAATTTACACCATTTCCATTAATTATGGTTTTTGAAGATAGGTCATGTAAATGACATGGGTTCTTGTAACTCAGGATAGAAATCAATACATGGGTTCTATCCTTGACACTATCAAGAAGATCTCTCTCCTATCAAATTGAATTGATGATTACTAATGGATGTGCATGATGGAATTTAGCCCAATGACGAAACAAAAGTTAAATAGGCAAAATGTTAGCCAAATTTATAGGTTTGCATAACATATTTACCAAGCTTATAAATGGTTTCACAATTCTAAATCAAAATAAATCACACTTGTTCTAAAATTGTAAAGGGATCCACTTGAATTACCCACATATTGTTTAGCTCAGGGTCATGGTGATGGTTCCCATTGACATCGCACTGTATCATGTACATTATATAAGTGACAATAACATATTTAGACCTAGTTATGGAAATATTATTATACCTCTATTGTAAATTAATCAAGTTTGATTGTTGGGGCGTTTCTTCAAGTAATGTAATCCAAGAATGGTGTAATATAAATCTACTATTGGTATTTCTCTAAGATATATTTGTGTTCTATTTGCATGTGATCTAAGTTATTCCATAGGAAATGTGCATTGGTTGGGAAAGGCCCACCAATCCAACCACATTTCCCTCTACATTATACATTCTCCTATGACATTAGTAGTTTGGTTTGTTGTGTGTTATTTTATCTAAATAGATCATGTGTCTATATCATTTTTCATTTGAACAATATCCCATCTATATAGTTGGGTTGTTTAATTAAAACTGTGTATCTAACATATATTCTAATCAAATTGGTGTAGCATGCAGTAGTCTTTCAAGTTAAGAGTTCTATTGTTTATGCTAACCCTATATATACCTTAAAGAGTTGTGGTTCACTAACTTTCAATGATAGGGAGGCGTGTTAGCATTATAGTCTTTTGTAATTCGATTTTATATTTCTTGCTCTGTTTTAAGTTTGGATTTACACTTGCAGATGTGAGGTCAATCATTGAAGGACAATATTGATGTATTTTAACCTTTCATGGCTATAGCAATGCATTGATCTCTTCGTGTGAAAGACTGTGAAAGGATGGACCTTGCATGTGGACCAAGTGATCATTCTAATTTAGGCTTTTTTGTTCTAATTATTTTTAAGTGGATGGTTCACTAGAAGTTGCTTATTTACATTCTAACATTGCTTAGGTCACATGAGCACTCTAAAAAATTCACTGGGAATAGGTTTGTGACTTGGGGAGTATGGGCTTTGCAACAAGTATTCCAAATAGCCAATACCTTGTAGGATTTCCCACTGAATATAGTTTTCCTTGTTGACAAAGACAATGGAAAAAGCTTCCTAAAGATAAGACTTGGAGTCAGTCTATAGGAACCGTTAACCTACAATCAATTGAAAACATTACTACGATAACTTTATAGAACGACAAATAAATATGTTATCCAGCGATTCGATTCACTGTGGTCTTCGAAATAAGTTATTTGGTTTGCATGCAAGATTCTTTGTTATAGAATTAGACCAATAAACCCATTAATATTCTAATCCTTGCACACATAGTATAGTGCCTCAAAGCTTATACTTTTGGATTGGAAAAAGAATTTCCTGAATGTGAAATAACTAAATACAACTAACAAAATCTCTATATAAAAAATTTATATATGTAAAAAAAATATGTGTAAGTATCTTTATATATATAATATTTTTTTCTCGATATATATAATTCTAAAATAATAAGTTTTTCGTTTTCACCATAACTTTGCATTACCCTAACCATATATAAAAAGCAATTATATAGTGTACAAATATATTCACATTATTTTTAGATATTATAGGATTTTTCTTAAATAAAAGCTATATATTCTTAAACTTAGTTTGATTTCTTGCATTTTATCTTTTTACGTCATATTTTAATAAATTAGGCATATAAATTGATTAATTAAAATGTTATTCTCCCTAGAAACTATATAAAATTTCAATACATAAAAGTTATATATTCCAAAAATTTAATTTTATTTCTCATGTTTTATTTGTTTACACCACATTTTAAGTTGTGCGTGTAAACTAAATAATTTCTCTTTCAATATATTATTTTTTTCCTATTATAAATATTAAATTATGAGAAAGAATTTCACAAACCCTTATTACACTTTATAAATGAAATTAATATTTAAAATTGTTATTTTTTTTAACTTGTATTTTTATTTAGAAAAAATCATATTATTAATAAAAAAATCAATATAAATTATAAATAAAATATTTTAATAAGTAATATATATTCTATATATAAAATCGATTTCTTTTTAATAATTAAAACATTTTAAATAATTTCACTAATTTTCAAATATATTAAATATATATTAATTATCTACTAAAATAAAGTTACAATAAACTTAAATAATTTAATTTCTTTTAATAATAACCTAGTCAAGAGTTGTCTTTGAAATAACTTGGAATACATTCCGCCGCTTATAAATCATCAATGAGGATGACAGAAAAGCCACCTTAAATGTCAAGACTCCTTATTCCATCATAGTTGTTCACCTAAAAAAATGTGCCATGACATAATATGATGTATACCAACGTACAAAGAAATTTCATGATATCGAAAGAGTATATTGCATGGCCAGAAATATGAAGGATTGTGTTGTTGTAATTTTTGCAATCTCTTTATTGAGCCTAAAGGTTTATTCTACAAATTTTATAATTTATTATTTGAGTTGAGAGACTTATATTACAATCGCATTTGTTCTCAATGTGGAGTTAGTAAGTATTTTTTTAAACAATAATAAAATATTTTTTTAAATAGAAAAACAATGTCAGCAATAATAAAAAGAATAAATTAATATGTTATACATATTTAGTTAGTTGTCCATATGACACAATATAATTTCCTGTAAAGTAATTAGAAGTAAAAAAATGTGTGAGTAAGATGTTAAAACCTTGTATTTTTCAAAATTATTTCAACACAAAATCTAAATAAACTATTTGAAGATCTTCATTAACTACTTTATATCAATAAAGACTTCATATATATCTATATATATAGAAAATATGTTAAAATAAAATATTCTAATAAGAATTAATATTGACATATGTCTATAAGTATATTTAACAAAGGAACATTTTAATGAGCGATGATAAAATGTCTTTATACACATGTTATATATTTTAATGTCAACTATGTATATATTATATAATGTCTTAAATTTGTTTAAGTATATATCATATAAAGCTATTGAAAATAATATTTTTTTTTGGTTACCACTTTTGAAGTGGTCTCACTATTTTACAGTTTGGTTCTTTTTTAGATATATGTTTTTGGGTCGAAATCCGGAAAATATTTTTTGGAGTTACCAGCTGAAATTATACTCTATAACATTCAAAAATACAATTTAAATAATGAAAAATTGCACACTTCATTTTGCACTCTAAAAGAAGTTTGCATGTGAAGAAATTTGATCCCTCAAGGCTCATGTTAGATTTCTGCTTAGCTAGGATTTATAATGGTTAGATGAGAGGCTCATTCGAGGGTCATGTGTAATTTTTCTTGTGATGAATGTGGAGTTGACACTTGCCCCTCTTAAATAAAAATGAAATATCCTCTAAATAGAAAAGCAATGTCTGTTTTTTTTTTTTTTCCATGGAAATATTCGTAATTTCATTTATGGAAGAAATTACATTTTGTAGATGCATATGCATATGCCAATATTTTCATCGAGTAGAAGATGAAAATATCAAAAAGCTACTACCAAAAAATATATGGGTAGTAAACCCAACAAAGTCCAGGATGAGAACATAAGAGTATCATAAACAATCAAAATATGTATTATCTAGTCCACGCAGGGGGATAATACCAAAATAGAGTGTTAGAGCCAATCTTATTGGCCCCCGAACAGTCCATAATCAACATAGTAGTAAAAATATGTACAAAATCTGAAAAAAAAAACTATCCAAAAATTAGACCATTATGTCCATAAATGGTCTATGATAGAACTGGTAACTAGCTCTATCGATCTTCTCCGTAATCAGCCAGTTTCCTTGCCCCTTGTTCACGCCTTCTTTGGAAAGGTGGTCAGCCTCAGTGTTCCACTCCCTATAGATGTGATTGCATGAAAAAGAGTCAAAATTGGAGATCAGTCTTAAAGCTTCATCCAGAATGTGCCTTAATGAAAAAGACCAGCAGCAGGAATATTTATTTACCCAGTCGCAGACAATCATAGAGTCACCAAACAGTTGTAGAGCTTGGCAGTTCTTTTTTTATGCAAATCTGATGATGAGGTAGGCTGCTGAAAGTTCGGCGAAATTATTTGTGCCCCCTCACAGACCCATAGAAAGCTTGAAGGAGTGTCTCTCTAAAAGGTGAAGGATAGCGCCCCCCCCCCCCCCCCCCCCCCACACCTAATATCTTGTGCAACCCCACCGAAAAAGCCTAGGGGTGGGAGGGGTCAAAAAGTTCCGGAGAGATGATGTGGGGGCAAGTAATAGGGGGGTCATCCGGGATGAGGTCAAAATCTGCTTTAATCAATGTTGCCATATTGGACCACCGGGGAGGGGAATTATGAAAAATGAGCTGATTACGGGCAATCCAAACAGCCCAACAGAACAATAAGGGAAGATTCCGCAATTTGGTGGGAGAAACAGAAGAATACCAATTGGTCTAGTCCACATCCAAGGTGCCCTGAAGCCAGGTGTAAGGGGATGGAATGATAGAAGAAACAAGGTTCCAGAAGTGGCGAATGATCAGGCAATTAAGGAAGATTTGGGAAGTAGATTCGCCCTCCCCTTGACAGAAATGACACCAGTGAGGGCCCATAAAGGATCGCTTCATCAGGTTGTCCCCCGTTGGAATTCTATTACAGAGGATGCACCATAATAAAAGTCTGGTTCTAGGAGGCACCTTGAGTTTCCAGAGGTGTTTCCACCACTTTTTCAGAACGGGGGGCTGACGTAGTTCTGCCCGAATAGTATCTCCCTAATTTTTCCAGTGCCTAGATGATCTCGTCATCAACCCCCTTCAGCCTGATATGAGCTTCTAACAGAGCTTGTATGAAGTTCCTCCAATGCTGTTGCCAAGGAGGGGGAATTCTGAGCTAAAGGTCGGATTTCTAAGCCTGTCGAAGAAACGTGGTATTGAAATCATCCACTATGTGTTCAAGGTGGGTGATATGTTGCTCCCTCAGATACAATAAGAGTTTGGCTGGTAGTCTATGCATATTGCCGCAACCAATCCACCAGTCAATATCTATGCGAATCTTGTTCGCAGATTTTATTCTCCAGGTGATGCCCACACAAATGGGATCTAAAGCCATCAGGACAACGTTCCAGATAACCGAAATGCCAGTGTAATCCTGGTTGGTCTACTAATCCATTCTAGTACATGAGAAGGGGAAATATATTTTGAGTAGGTGACTCTTGTCCAAAGGTTGTTCGATGCAACCAACTGCTAACCAAGTTTTGCAGCTAGGGCTGAGGAGAAGTCATCAAGTTTTTTAAGTCCCCAGCCGCCCCATTTTTTGGGAAGTGTGAGGGCATCCCACTTGACCCAAGAAAAAATTCTACCCGGCTGTTTTCCCCGCCATAAGAATTTGCAGCAAAGATTTTGAATTCTTGCCAGAATGCCCCTGTGAATCTAGGCAAGTGACATCCAATAAACAGGGGTTGCTTCAAGTACACTCTTAATGAGAGTCAAGCGGCCAGTATGAAACATAAATCTAAAATACCAAGTATTTATTCACTTTTCCAACTTAGCTATGAGCCAAGTCCAATTTGCAATCTTATAACTAATCGGCTTTAGCTTATATCCCAAATATTTTAGCCCCTCCTCCAAAGCCAGCAAGATAAAATTGAATCTTTTGAGTGCATAATGAATTTCATGCTGAGAACAAGCTGCAACCGACAAAGAGAATTTTCCTGCGTTGATGATCATGCCAGTGGTTAGTTGAAATAAAGAAAATATATCTTTGAGCATACTAATATCCCCCACATTACCGTTGAGGAAAATCAACACATCATCCACAAAAAGTAAGTGAGTGAGCATGCAATCCTGAGTGATCTTAATGCCAAAAAATCTGCCTCTCTTGTGCTCTTCCGTGATTAATTGACCAAGGCGTTCCATGATTAAGAGGAAATGTAGTGGGGAGAGTGGACACCCCTGTCTAAGTCCACGAGTCAATAAGAAAAAAGGGATGCACTCCCGTTGACCAAAACATTGAAAGGAATGTTATAGATACAACCCATGATCCATTTTATGAAGATGAAAGGGAAACCTAGGTGAGAAAGCAACATTCTCAAGTATAACCAGTTCACTCGGTCAAAAGCTTGAGATAAATCCACCTTCATGATCATACCTTTGCCCTTCCTACAATGAAGAGAGTGTAAAACCTCCTGAGCCATTCCAATCGCTTCATGTATTTGTTTATACTTTAGGAAAGCAAATTGTTCAGGCATGATATGATTAGATAAGATGGGCTTCAGTCTATTAGCAATAATTTTAGCAATAATCTTATATAGGCAGTTACAAAGTGAAATAGGGAGAAAATCATTGAAAGAGGACTGGTTGTCTGCCTTCCGGATCAGAGCAATGAAAGTGGAAGATGGCAACTTCCATCCGACCCAAGACTCTAGTCTCCTCCACCACTCTGAGCAGATCCTATCCAATCAGATTAAAAAAAGCAAGGTAAAATTTGATGATCCAACCATCATGTCCAGGGCTCTTGTCCTTGCTAAAACCCTTTAAGGTATCCTCCAGTTCCCCCATTGTAACCTCCTAAATCAGAGACTCCTCATCTTCTTGATCCACAAAACGGGGGAAAAGTTGTGCCACCCTCATAATCTCAGCTAAATTAATCTCCCTGTGTCCCTGTAGGCTTGTTTGAAATGGGAGGTAGCGAGAGCAGTGAGCTGGGGGAAAGTGTGTGTTGTCCTTCCCTGATCATCTTGCATTTGCCATATTTTATTGACAGCTTTCCTCCCGTTTGCAAATTTATGAAAGAATTTAGTATTTGCATCGCCTTCTTGGATCCAGATGGCCCTGCTCCTTAATCTCCATTTGTCTTCTTTCTCCTTAAGGATTTTACCACGAACTGAGAAGAGGGATGAGATATGATTCTTGTGCTCCTAAAAGCTGTAAAGACCCCCTTGTTCTGTTTCAAAGAACTCCAGGTCATTCTCAATATGTTTCAGTGCATGATCATCCTGTAGTCTTTTTTGATGGGCCCAGCTTTTAAACAATTTCCTTAGCTCCATTAAGTTATAGATAAAGCCAGTTGAAAATGAGCTACCAACCCCTCGAGGGTTTGATTTCCAAAAATCTGTGGCCATGCTGATATAAGAAGCATCATTTAACCAGGTAGAAACGAACTTGAAAGGACCCTTCAGCTTATCACTTCCACGTCCCATCTCCATGTAAATTGGCAGATGATCCGAAAGCCCTCCTATGCCCACCCATTGTCTAATATTATGGCCCAAATCCAAGACCTGTTTCTTCACCAGGAAACGATCCAACCTCCTAGCCAAGCCATGAACACCCACCTGATTATTTCTCCAAGTGGCCTATAAATTCAAAACAGGTATATCTATCAGATGGTGAAGTTTCAGGATAGACGATAAGTAGTCTGAGAGAGGGTCCAATTAGACCTGCTAACCCCAGGATTTAGCGAAACCAATGGAAAAATTTAGGTCCCCACCCACAATCAGGTTGCCTGTAGAGAATTTCTCCGAATCCAGAAGGTGGTCCCAGAAAGCAGGGTGATTCTGGCAGGGACCATAAATATTGGCAATGTTGAGCGGGGTCCCCAATTCTGCAAAGTGTACATTGACCCCAATAAAGCCTCTCCCACCCCAACAGCTGGTCACTTTAATAGAACGATTATTAGTGCCTAAAATCAGACCTCCGGAACAGCCGAGTGCATCCAATCCGGTGAAATTCTAGCCTGGAAGAAAAAATTCCAGGGTTCTCGCAATATCACTAGAGAGTCCCAAGGTCTCCTCCAGGAAAATGATATCGAAAGAGTCAGTAGAGAGGAGTCAATAGAGTGCTAGTTTTTTCTCGATCCTAGCCAGCCCATGACAATTGAAGGATAGAATCTTCATGAAGGGGTTTCAGGCAGGGTTGTTCTTGCTCTAAGAACCCTAGTGATAGTGGATTGTTTTCCCAAAGCAATATCAACATCAACTTGTGCTTGGGAAATTTTTAGATCAGAAGGACGACCTTAGGAGGATTTGGTAGTCGGGGGAGGGTGGAGGATGTCTAGTCCAACCTGGTCCATAGACGAAAGCCTTGTTCGAGATCAGGTGAGGTAACGAGGGAGAGATGACTCCACCAATGAGGTCAAGGTCAACGGGGGGGAGGAAACAAGCAGGACAGGTGACGTGGGGGCTAAAGCGGAGAGGGGAGGGGAGATGGCACAAGTGAAAGGAATAGGGGACTCCAGATTTACATCAGAACCCAAACTCAAATATTGTTCTGGAATATTGTTATGAATATCATACAAGCAATTTGAGGAGGGGAAAGGAAAGGAAGGCATACTCGATGAAAAAGAGTCACTCGAGGTTGTCACAGCTGAACCAGGAGCCGATGGAGGAGGCCGAAGCGGTGGACGACCACGTTTCCTCGAAGTGTTTTCTGCCAACTCCACTGAACACTGACCCGGACTCGAAAAAGTGCCAGTGCCTCTAGAGAGAGGAGTAGAAAGGTAGTGTAAAACCTTAGTGGCACAAGGAAAAACATCTCTTATGGGGTTCCCTTAAGACAGAGCATCCTGAACTGGCGAAACCTGGAGCAAAAACCTCTCTAAGTGCCTATTATTCCACTTGTTCAGAGGCCAGATTTTGAAAAGGTGCCCCACCTTATGGCAATGTCTGCACCTGAAGGGAACCCCCTTGTAATCCAGCATTTGTCTCCGAGTCAAGTCCCTCCATTGGATGTTGATGTATTTTGAGATTCCACCTGAGAGGTTCAAGTGAACTAAAATACCGGCATATGCCATTTTGCCTATGGAGATATATGTTTCATCATATGTGATGTATCTACCCATGGCATTCCCAATCTGCCTAAAAATCTGCTCCGACCAGAAATTTACAGGAAGGCCTGGGAGACGAACCCAAACCAGTCCAGTCCCTGCCTTTTCAATATCAAGATCGAACATCAGGTCCATCTATGAAGGAGGAACAAAGCCTGATCAATGTGCCAAATAGTTGTAGGGACCCAAATAGTTTGGGCAATGGTCTTGAAACGGAGGGCGAACCAACCCCTCACAAAGGTTTGGACATGAGGGGGTTTTGATAGGTGATGTCCCCAGACCTCCATCGTACACTTCTGCAAACGTTTCACACTATAATGTCTGACCTTGACCCGTCCAACCACAACCCTTTCAACCAAGTCCATTGCCTCACTGAAAGGTGTGTCTTCGATGAATTTCAAGAAGAGCTTGTTGTTGCACGAGGGTAGGCGTTTCTTCCTTTTAGAGGGCCTTGAAGGTCTCTTGTTCTGTGCTGTCGCCGCCCTATCCTCCGGGCCGTCCCCAACCACTACCTATTCTTTCTCTAGCAGAGGTCCTTTGTCTTGTAAGTCATTGAAAAAATCTGAAATGATGCCAATATCTGAGCAATTTCCCTCAGGGAGGGTTCCCCGATCAAGAGGCGCTGAAGGAGTCGAAGCACTACTATCAGGAACAAAATGGCACCCAACCGAGGGCTCATTCAAAATATGCCCCTCAAAAATTGGTCCAGTGCTCAGCTCAATAACTTGAGAGCCATACGCTCTGCCTCCCCAAACCTGTGAGAAGAGTACCCTAGGTGGAAAAGGACCAACAAAATCACGAATCACCGCTGCTTCAGGAGCAACCAAAATGGAGGGGATGTATTGTTGAGAGAGAGGGGGAAGAGCTTCCACTTCAGAAGCTAGGTCATGCTCGAAGGTGAGAAAATCATCCACAGAGGGTCCGGTCTATGGCCAAATCAATGGATGTTTTGAAGAAGACGCTGGGAAAACATTAGCCTCCATAACTGACTAGAAAAAAACAAGCTGATAGCTCCCAGAGGGATAGTTAGTGGGAGACGAAGAAACCACCTAGGGGAAACAAAGGTTAACGAAAATTGGAATAGAAAGAAATTGCCTGCGGATAAGGAGGAGCCCAATAAAACCATAAGAAAGAACCAGAAACCACATAAAAGTCTAAGCTTCGCTGTGAGTAGGAAATGAAAGACGGTCCCAAGAAGACCCTATAAACACTAGATAAACCGCCGGAACAGAAAAAGACTAGTAGATCGAAAGTAAAGGAGCTGAGTGCAGTCCAATCCCTCAGCGCCCATGAGTTGTAGTGCAGGGATGGAGAAAACCCTGTCCCCCCATGGCGGTTAATCACTGAACAAAAAACATGCACCAGCACTAAACCCTAAGTCGCCATTTTCGCCTTCCCGGAGCTCTTATGAATTCATCATTCAAATATGCGCCTTCTTGGAAACATCCGAAAAGCAATGTCTGCTATACTCAAAAGACAAAAATAAATATTTTATGCTTGTTTAGTTAGTTTTTCATATGACAATATTTGGATATGTGCTTAACATGGATCTATATTGGTTGAGCCAAGATGCTCATTCTACATCCCAACAGTATGAGGGCATGCGTAATTCTATTTGTGCTCAATGTGGAGACGTGTGACCTTCTTAAAATAAATATGAAATATCCTCTAAATAGAAAAGCAATGTTGGTTGTAATAAATAAATAAAAATAAGTGTTCTATGCTTGTTTAGTTAGTTATCCATATGACATAATATAATTTCATGTAAAGTAATTAGAAGTAGAAAAAATGTATGAGTAAGATGTTAAAACTTTATACTTTTCAAAAATATTTCAACGCAAAGTTTAAATAAACTATTTGAAGGTGCATGTTAACTAATTGATATCGGTATCAACTTCATATATATCTATATATAGAAAAAAAAAGGTTAAAATAAAATATTCTAATAATAATTAAAATTGATGTATACCTAAAAATATATTAATAACGAACAAATTATTTTAATGTGTGTTCATAAAACGCCGTAATGCACATGTTATGTAAAATAATTTAATGTCATCTATGTATATATTATATATAGTTTAAAAAAAAAAAAAATATATAAATTATATATCATATAAAGCTATTGAACAAAATAAGTTTTTATGGTTAAAACGTTTGAAGTGGTCTCATTGTTGTATACTTTGGTTATTTTTTAGATCTATACTAGTTGAGCCAAGATGTTTATTCTACAACTCAGTGTGATGGCCAAGTGTAACTATTCCATTCTAAATATGGAGTTGGCATGTGTCCCTTTTAAAATAAAAATGAAATATTCTCTAAATAGAAAATCAATCTCACTATAATAAAAAAATAGAAATGAATATGCTATGTTTTCTTAGTTAGTTGTCCATAAAACATAATATAATTTCATGTAAAGTAATTAGAAAAAAAAAAAGGTGCCAGTAAGATGTGAAAAACCTTATCCTTTTCAAAAAAACAACACAAGATTTAAATAAAATATTTGAAGATACATGTTAACTAATTTATATCGATATCAACTTCATATATATCTATATGTAGAAAACAAAATGTTAAAAGAGAATATTTTAATACTAAAAGGAAAATAGAGAAGCAGAAGTAAGCAACTATAGTGCACATATTACTAAAAAAAAAATTGTGTTATTTGATCAAAAATCCCATATACATGCCACATAAATAGTACTTTATGAGATCCAACCATTTCTAAACTGAGATATTATTGTTGAGAAAATATCTCAACAAGACAATCCACCCAACAAACCAATCCTATCTATATGCTAATGTAAGCATTATTCCGAGTCCCCCCTTTAGTGCTTACATCACATCATTACAAAGATTAATACAAAAATGACAAATTACAATTCACATGTCACATCTATCTAACTAATCTTCCTCAATTCTTATCCTCACTTTTAATTCTCCAGAAAATGCTCTTTTCACCACCACACTATTTGAGCTTCCTATTCAACTCATTTAAGACATAACCGCCTCTCAACATCTTTGATGAACTTTGTAAAATTGACGCTTCTCGATATCCCAAATGAAAATCTCGATACTGGAATGTATCTATCAATCAATTATTCTATTGGCCTTTATACTCATATAAATCTCATAACATAATCTATAATTGATACTCTTGAGGCCTAAAGCACAACAAGACCCATCAGCATATAATAAACTCACACAATTAAATTAGCGATACGTTCTCTCGGCACCTACGAATGTCGAGAACCACTAATTTAAATTACATTCCTCTATTCATCAATTAGTTATGCACTTTTGACATTTCACATAAACAAAAATAGAAAAATAAATAAAGCTCACAAACGCCATGACTACAAAACCAATTGCCATTTTTTTCTATACCATCGTTTTACCCACGACTGAAAAAACTAAAGCCCATAACAATGAAACTAATAAACCTCTCTTCTATGTCATCTACTGCCTTACGGAATGTATAGAGACTTAGAGTACATCTAAATGAAGTTGTAAAAATTGTTGAGGGAAGATGCTCTGTTAATGATTCTAACCAGGCCCAAATTAATAGTCACAATAACCATAAATTTTCAACTATAGATATCAAACAATGACAAGTAATTCTCAAGTTCTTGTTTGATGGGGCCACTCAAATTTGTAGTGAGTTTAATTATTTCCTTTTCCAATGGCACTTCCTCCAACAACACCATTGAACAACAACACCATGAATTTATAGGAAGTGGTGGTGTCGTAGACTACCAGTTTGATGCCAAGGCAGATTTACATAGTGGATCGCACTAACTAATCCATCTGAAATGAAACAAATCTGCCATAAGAAATACTTGTGAATTGGTCATTTGACTTCTTACCTCCAAACAACTCTACTTGGTTTATTTTCTCAATATCTTTCAAAGATCCCTTATGGCTCTCATAAATTCTCGACACTAGAGTGTATTACGAGGAACATAAAAATGGATGACCTTGAGCATCTAGACCTTCAAGAGAAGCGTCAACAAATAGCGTATTTTAGAGTGGATGATTCCTTCTGCAATCATTTATGACAGCACATTATATATCTATTGGTTGATGTTGCATTTGGCCAAGAATCTCGGTCAACACTCATTTAGATCGACACACTTGCAAATAAAAACATATATGCTAGAAATATGAGTCTTCATAATCATTGAAAAGCAGAACTGACAACATTTAATTTAAAAAGATCCATCAACTCAAAATCTAGTTCGTCATTATCCCTCCTCTGATATGCAAATAGGGTCAGACTCATGTTGAATTTGTGCTGAAAAAATGGAATACCAAATCGAACCAACATAAGACTCTAATGGCGACAACCATGGTTGCAATGGTACCTTAAGGCACAGATAATGCCATCTCATTCAACTGATTGACAACCAAAAAAATAACATACAATCGCATGCAGGTTTAAACTATATGAAAAACACACAGCCACAAGAAAAACATAACAATATTTTCTAGCACACCAGAAATTTGCATGCTCCTCTCCTATACTAATCTATATGTAGAGGATCAAACTCAAGGATATCTCATCTTCCACCAACCAACACAGGGGTTTGATATGAACTGATCAGGTTGGTGGGAGTGGTCAGTTCATATTTTCTCTTCGATCTGGGTGGTCTCTTGCCCTCCCTATCTCCTATATTATGGGGTTAGATCAACAATGCACACTCACTTGGCATAGAAGAATTTTGGTCCAGGTCATTTCATTGTTTCTTGCAGGTGTTGTGAAAGTTCCCCCTCGGTTTCTATTTTGCACCTGCAGTCTAACCATGCCAATTTCATTATGCCTCCTCAACAAGGTCGTCCTCACCATAACAGGAGGGGCTAGCATGCCTAGGTAGGGCATCCCGAGCTAGACCATAATTCATCCTTTACCAATTCGGTCAACTGAGAAACTGAGGATGGCAAAGTTATTTCTCCATCCCGCACTCCAAGCCATGTAGCGGCACCCGCTACCATGGAATCCATTGTTGATCATCTCTGGAACATAAAAATCAACATGGACATTCTGAGGGACCACATGTATGAAGACCATAACAAAATCATGGCATATTTTAATGATATTCAACATAGCCAAAATGAAATTCTGGAATAGTTGGATAGCCTTCGTCACACCAATGACCACCTTCTGAGCTTAGAAGTGCGGGTGGAACACATTGATTTCCATATGCATGAACATGTTGGTTATTTTGCAGCTCCCCCCTATACTACCTACCCATCCTGCTACTTCATACGCTGTTGTCAGTTTGGGTTTGCTTTTTGTCTACTTCTTGTATGATAAGGCTTGAATTCCTTCTAGAAGTAATGGTTGTAATGTGTCTTCTCTAGTATACTCCAATCCCCAATCTCAAAAAGTCTAGTCTAAATGAGAGAGCAAGGATTGTTGAGAATGAGTTAATTTGAGTTGGGAGTCTATCCAGAGTCATGTAGACTAGTTCCTGAATTTTAGGGGCCTAGGTTGAGTTCTTTTTAGTTCTAATTATTTAACTCAGTTTAACTGAGTTAAATTAAGTTAAAATAGCTCCAATTGATGGAAGAATTAGTGGGAGATACAGTAGTGGGGATGTACAAATTACACCGAGTAGTATAGAACAATGATTTCTGAGAAAAAATTACAGATGTTCCTGAACAAGTATCTAACCCGGGAGAGAATTTACTCCACCCTCAGCATCTCTCTAGCTTGCCCAGTGTCACTTTCTATGGCTCCTAGACTGCCTTGCATGGTTCTATCGTCACCCAAGTTAGCGCTCCCTCTTCCAACATCAATCTTCCCAACGTTTTCCTCTTACTACCCTGCGTCTTTTTCCTTGTCTTCCTGACTGATGATGAACCCTCTTTGTCTCTCTTCCACCTATAACTCTCCCTCTGAATCAATTTTCTCTTGCCGAAATTCGACCAGTGAAAAAATCAATTTTACTTCGGAAATTGAGTATCTACCTGGTGTGTTTTCCAAATGACCTTGAAGCCCCTTCTTATATCTTCCTATTGGATAACCAATGGCCTATATTAAATCTTAATCCAAGGTTGAGATCATTTTGACTTGATCTCCATCTTTATCTATAAGATTCACCCACAATTAGATTAATAACCATTAATATCTTAATTTCTTAAGTTTAGACTTAGGAACCCCATTAAAAATATTAATTATTTTAATATAATCATCTATGGGTGGAATTTCCAAAAATTATTTTTGGGTTCCTTGGAATGCATGTTCCTGAGCCCCCTTGCAAAATTTAAGGCTTAGAGCACATCTAATACAGCCCCCAATCAACTCCCTCTTAGCAAGGAATGTGCTCTAGCAACATACTGCTACTGCATACTACTCTGACTCTGAAGGATCATCCTCTGTGTTGTTGATGTCTGACATAATGCCACCAACTACTGCATTGTTGCTACAGCTATACTGTTGCATTTGACACTGCCTATGCCAATGCTACCTCTGTACTATAACTCCCTCTGAATTTCTGCATCTGTGTTGCTTCTGGCACTACCACTACCAACTGTCCATGCATTGTAGACTGCTGCTGCTTCTGAAATGGATTTTCAACCATACCCATTTGCTCTCTGAACTACGTGAAATTGGATATTCTAAGAGCCTTTGTGAGTATATCGTCCACCTAATCTACTGTGGGAACATACTGTAGCTATATTTCCCCACGCTACACATAGTCTCTGATAAAGTGATAACTAATATCTATATGTTTTGACCGATCATGAAATACTGGATTCTCAGAGAGTTTGATACAACTTTGATTGTCATAGTAAATCTTGGTCACTTCCATCCTTTTTCTAAATAAGCTCACAAGAAATTTTCTAAGCCATATGGCTTTGCATGTATCTCTGCTAGCTGCCATATATTCTGCTTCTGATGAACTCAGTAATACCAATTTCTGCTTCCTGTTGCACCAAGATATCATCGTTGATCCAACCCTAAAGAAGTACCCTGAGGTACTTTTTCGGTTTGTTGAATTACCAACCCAATCTGCATCAGTGAACGCAATCAAATTGATGTCCTCCCCTCTAGAGTACTTCAATCCATATTCGAATATTCCATGTACATACCTAAGAATGTGTCTTGTTGCTGCCCAATGCACCCTTTTTGGTTCCACCATGAACTAACTAAGAGTGTTGACAGCGAAACAAATGTTTAGCCTTGTGTTGACCAAATACATAAGTGACCCAATGAACTTCGTCTACAAGGTGGGATCTACTTCTTTTTCCTCTGATGCATCTATTTTCTTCCAATTGGTGATCATGGGAGTAGTCATGGGTTCACAATCCTCCATTATGAATCTTACACAAAAATATTGTCACCTTGATTATTTGCAGTCAGTGTAGGTCTATCACCACCTATACTAGCTTCCTAAGAAAGTCTCAAACCTCAGCTCTTCAAAACAAGTTTTAGAAATGAGAGAAAGACATCAAAAAAGCAATGTAACTTTGGTTCCGCGCTTTCTCTCACTTTTGCCTGCAGATCTGCACCTTTTGTTCAGGATATCTGCATACTTATACGCTCTGTATGTAAAGGGGAGGGTTCGTACCCCTGTAAAAGTCAAGAGGCGCAATCTTTATCTTAAAAAAATCATCTTGGGTTAATTCTAGAGCTTTCTAGAAGCATTTGTTACGTGGATTGTTCGCTCCAAGTGGTTCATGCATCCCATTAGAGGAGGAACTAATCCCTTGTTGAGAGGAGCTATCCCTTTGAAGGACTCTATCCCTTTGAAGGAGGAACTAGCAACTGATCTCCGTTGCACTATAAATTGAGGCATTGGGTCAGTGGCTGGAGAGGTTAGAAGCTGAACTTTTGAGGGTAAATGCTAGTGAAATCAAGACTTCCTATTTGAGCTTAAGAGGAGAGATTACATACCTTTTTGGCTTCATTAGGGCGTGAGTGAAGCTTGTCAAAGTAGAGGAGACTTCTTGTTGGACCCTGGGAGGAGCTTGTACAGCGTCAAGGCAAAGGTTGTAAGGTTCTTTTCCTTTGAATTAATACAATCAAGCTCATTTTCTCAACAAGTATCTTATGCTATTTGTTTCATGGACTCCTTGACTTTCATGTTAAATATGTTTTATAATATTGGATATTCAGGTGCTATTTAATTGTTTGCCTTGTTTGTGTTTGTAGGTTTGTGACAAAGGAACTTACTTGGATTAAAGGAGCGAAGGCATCTCCAAACTTGCGTTGGACGTGAGGTAGGCCTTAAACAGATTTGTTGTTATTATTTATAAAGCGCATTTAGAGAAAGATAGTGTCTGGTTGGTTTGTTTGTCATTAGGTCTTCATTAGATTCTAGGAAGGTCTATCTTGTCTGCAAGATTGACTCATTCCGCGTGACAAAATGGCGACTCCACTGGGGACTTGATTGTTTTCCTCGTTTTCTTTGACTTGAGAAACTTGCCTTTTTGTTTCTGTTTTTGGCTTTTTGTGTGTGGCTTTGGGTAGACTTAGTGGATTTAGCTTTGTTTTTTATTTTTCATTACTTTGGTCGAAGTCCGCAGTCTGCACGTGTATCACAATGCGTACCCCTATGCACTTTTACTTTGTGCACAGAGCATACCCGCACCTGGGTAAACTCTGCACCTGCGTACCCTGCTAAATTTTTGAAAAACTTGACTTTTTCTCTTTCAGTTAGTTTTATTTTGTTTTTCTAGTGGTTATCCTCTGCCCATACCTGCATGTGACTGGTTGAAATCTTTCCTTGGTTTAATTTCATTAGCAATAGGGTTTTAGGTGAAATTCCTAGGAGTTTTGCTTGTTGGGTTTGTTTTTCGATTTGGTTGTGTAGTGGCTCTGAGCTTAGAAGCTGTAGGGACTTCAGATCACCTTAGTGTCTACCAGTATTCTTGAGAGTATGACCATTTATGAAATCTCCCCTTGTTGAGAAATCCGCTTTGAGTTTTCTCTTTACAAAACTTTGAAAAGCTTGTGATTGAAATTTTGGGTTTTCATTTTACAAAAGGAAAACAAAATTGGTTGTTCTTGACTTATTTGTGATTTTGGACAAATCAGTCCTTGGTTTTCTTGTGACCAAGTAAAACATCCTCAAAAGACTTTTTGTGAGCTTTTACTTCAAGTAGGTTTTCTTAGTTTGTAGATCTTAAGTTTGCTTTATTCAATAGTTTTCTCAAAGATTTGCTTTAGTTATAGTTTTAAATGCTTTTAAAAAATATGAAAGGTCTCTTTTGAAAAAGTTTGTTTTTAGTAGCATTTGAGTTTTCGAATGAAAAAAGGAATTCTTGTGAAAATAATTAGTTGTCTCATTTTTGAGTGCATTGAAACAAATACTCTTCTTTTGATTTGATTGTTGAGAAAGATTTGTATTTTTAAGTATTTGCATCTTCCAACTCTTTCTTAGCTAGAACTTCATTGAAGAGAAAAGATCATTTAATCATCTTAAGTGCATTTTTGTAGTGATTTTGAGTCAAGTCTTTACACCATAAGTTTCATCTCCATCACCTTTTGACTTAATAAAAAACCACTAAAAATCACGCTTAATATAAAATCAATCTAGCAAATTTTTGTTTCTAGGGCTCTGATACACCAATATAGCTTAGGCTAGTATCTTGAAGTAGGGAGTAATTAACTCTCCAAGATAGTAAAACAAACAAATAGCTTTATCTTGTGGTAGGAGAAATCCAATTGTTGCATCTATGCTCTGGGAAAGCTCCTCTTAAAGGAGAAGCACGAGATCGTGTCCGAACCAATGTGGGAATCAATCCTTCCTCATTGGGAACGACGCCTAATATTCACGTATTACAAACAGTAAACCTCGGATTGTTGTCGAGGAGCCTGGGGTCACTTGTTGGTAAACCTCAGTTTATGTCAAGGAGCCTTCAAGGGGATTGAGCTTGCTACTCTGCCCTTGCGTGCGTATCGGATCGTAGATTGTTCCCCCAGGTATATTTGTTTCTGTTGGTAACCTTAGTGGCCATATTCCTAGGATTCTTCCTAAGGTGACGGTGGTGAAGATCCCACTGTACCTGGAGCAGACGTCGGCTAGACTCACTTGGATTTTCTGGGGGGTTCTCTTCACTCGAGACGGTTAAGTGGAGGAACTTGGTCCAGTCTATTCTTTAAGCATGTTGTCGGGGTAACTTCCAACCGTTATTTTTGTATCGAACTTTGCGATGTTGGATTTCATCACCATCTAGTGTTTTCGGTCCGGAAAGTTATTGTTTGTGTGTGTTTGATCTCTTAGATTTTTTTGGCGTGTGCTTCAATTTGTTTGGTTCTTTAGAGACTTTAGGTGCTTTTCATTGAGATTTTACTTTGTTTGCGTGTGAAGTAGTTAAAAGTCTTTAACTGTGGCTGAATTACTGAGACATTCCCTTAGCCTTCAGGGCCAATCCACTGAGTTTGTTAATGTGGCTCATTTACTGAGGACTTATCGTAGACTTCGAGGTCAACCTCCTGAAGAAATACCAAGTCACTTTGAAGGCTTGCGAGTCCTCGTATCTCCCAGTAGCGGTAGAAGTGGGTCACCTGAAGAAGGAGAACCTTCTTTGGTAGAATATTCTGATTCTCAACCAGTAGTAATTTTAGAGGTTACTGGTAGCATTGCGTCTACTAGTGATATAGGTGAAGAACCTGACGTATCTGAACCCGAACCTGAAGTTGCTCCTACTCCCGTATCAGAGTTTGTTTCTCCGACTCCTAGTGGTCCTAGTTCTCTTAGGGTAAAAACCTTAATCACCCAAGATCTTCCCGCTGGACTCATAGCCATCGAAGAGCTTGCTATTGCAGATATCGAAGAAAGCTTCCCTTTTCTGGACAATCGACCTATTTTAGAGTTTAGGGAGCGTGAATCGATTTTTTATAGTCCGCCTAGGAGCACTGATTGGTACCGTTCACTAACCAATCTTTTGGAAAATCCGGGACTTAGTTTTACACCACCTCGCATTTTTTATCACCCTTCACCTAGAGATCATTA
>APFE031624663.1:101551-113078 GCA_000404065.3 Pinus taeda | reverse complement strand
GGTCATGATTATCTATATGTGGTTGTGGATAGGTTCAACAAAATGTGTATTTTGATACCTTGTAATAAACAGATTACAGCTGAACAAACTGCAAAATTATTCTTTGAACATGTATGGGTCCATTTTGGATTACCCACATCTATTGTATCTGATCAAGACACCCAATTTGTGGGGAAGTTTTGGTCAAGTATGTGGGAACTGATGGACACCCAACTGCAAAAAAACACAACTTTTCATCCACAAACTGATGGCTAGACAGAAGTAGTAAACAGGATAGTGATCCAATTACTCAGGGGATATTGCAACGAACATCCTAAGCTTTGGGATGAACATTTGTGTTATGTGTAGCATGCTTACAAGAGAGAAAAACACTCTTCTACACAGAGATTTCCTTTTGAGACCTGTTTTGGTTTCATACCAAGGTCTCTTTTGGATTTTGTCTTTGGTAAAGATACCAAAATTGATGGACATAGTGATGTGGACAAGACAACTAGGTTCATTGAACAAATCTAGGAAATCCACCAGGCAGTACAGGAACAGATGGAAAAGAGCCAAGTCAAATACAAGGCTAGGCATGACAAGCATCAGATGGAGCATAGTTTTCAAGTTGGAGACCAGGTCTGGCTGTATGTCAGCAAGGACAGGATGCAAGGTGAAGGTAAAAAGCTAAAGCCTATCAGGTATGGACCTTTTAGGATACTTGAGAAAATTGGTGAAAATACTTTTCACCTTGATCTACTAGCTTACATGCACATCTACTCAGTCGTAAATGCAGATTGCTTGAGATTGTTTGAACCTTCAATAATTGAGGATCCTAAAGAGTAAAGTCAATTGCCTTCTATTGATTACCCGCTACTTGAATATCTTAATGAATTGCAGGAAGACACAGTCTTGGACAAGAAGGTGAGGATGACGCATAGAGGAGTTGTTGAGTACCTCAGAATTGGACTGAAAGGTTTAAAGCAGAGCAGTGCAAAGTGGATTGAGATTGGACAAGTGAGACAGTAGTATCCTCTCTTAGTTGATGCTTGAAAAAAAACCAACATTTGGTGGTCCAAAATCTTTTCAGTGGGAAGGCCATAATCCGAATTGGATCCATTAAGAACTATCAAAGAACCATGACTGTATCATGTCAGGACAAATCTCTAAAAGTTCCAAAACAACGATCAAAAACACCCTGAACTAGTGGCAATGGTAGCCAGCATGGAACGACGAGGACCTCGGTCAAAGCACACTGACCGAGGCCCATGGAGACTGTGTAGGAGGTCAAATTAGCCCCTAGGAGGCCCGGATCAGGAAAATAAGGAGGTTTTTGATGCGCAATTAGCGCATTAGTGCTTAGTGCTAATCGCATATCACTGGGTGAATAGGGCGATAATGAAGGAAAGGCCCGAGCACTCGGTCGCATGGGGAAACCGAGAACCACGGGTGGAAAAGCGAAAAGGACTAACGTACAAATGCGAGACCCGTGCTCTGGAAAACTAGCAGTATTGATTGGGGTGCCCACAAAAGGTAAGAGGTTTTGGATGAAGTCAGGGTGATTCCATACATCGATCAACGCATGGCAAGCAGAGGTGAGAGAAAACCATCATTGATCACAAGCTATTGGTTGCGCAAGTCAACTGTGTGGGACGTGTGTATGGCGTCCAATCTAGAGGCCCTAGATTGGATGACTGAGATCGAGCCTGATGGGGGGAAGCGAAATCGATGAAAGAATGAGCCATGTTTTAGAAGGATTTGTAATCCGTTTGACTACCACAGTGGAGGAAGAATGCATCGACGACGTAATTGAAGAAACAAACCAACGAAGCAGGCTAGTGCCATTTAGAGGAGGACATGTGGCCACTCCTTGAGTGTTCATGATGAAACTAAATAAGGAACTCCAACTATAGCTGCAGAAGGTGAATCGATAGAGGCAGAAGAGGAATTAAACAGGCATTGGAACAAATGGCTAAAAGCCATGAATAGAGATAGAATACATAGTTAGAGTCAGTCAGAGTAAACCTCGAGAGGAGGACTAAACACTAAGAGACGAAAACTAGAGAAGAAGGTAGTAAAGCAAAAGCAAACAGAGATAGAGGGCTGAGCTGACTAGCGACAACATCGAGCACCAGAGAGCTTGAAAGATTCAAGCCATCCCATAGAGGAATCTATCCGGACTAAGCACCACATTTGGCTCTTTCCACCGAAGACCAGAAGGTCACAGAGCTGGTAGGAAGAAGAAGAGTCTATGTACTCTAGTGGCTTGGGGAATCCAAGAACCACCCTGCAAGAAAAACCTGCTTTAGGAGAACTCACATTGATTCCCTGTATTGTACTTCTCTGCTTAAAGGCACAATAAAAAAATGCCACCATTGAATGTAGCCCTGGAGAATAGAGTGAACTCCTTATTAATTTCTTGTGTTCTTTTATTTGCTTACTTTATTTCTCTGATGTCTTTCCATTCAATTGTCTGTGTATTAGCAATCTGATTGATCTGTTGCTTAAATAACATAGACATACACCAACATATGAGTCTGTAATACATTTAATAAATTTTTAACTAAGGTCACTCATAGGGTGATTATTATATCACCAGTAGAGTCTCCAGATAGATGATTACAACCAAAAAAATGCCTAGACTTTGTTTATCATCAAATCTAGATCTATGTCGTTTCCCAGGGAAGCTGAGCTTCAATTTCCTCTTCCGGCAATGGCACCAATTATGTTATCACACCAGGAAACTCTCCTAGGTTGCAGCTCGAAGATGCCAGGTAACATATAATCTTCAATATTGTTCTCTGATCTATTGGCATTAATCATGGTTTGGATGAAGCCAGATAACCATTTCAACTCTATTCTCACTCAAGACATGCATGAACACCCTCAGCTCTACAAGGCTTTAGACCACTAATGCTCAATAGTTTATAAATTCAATGAATAGATGGAGAATACCACCTGTACTAGCAGATGCATATATAAACACATATGAATGGCCAGCTACAGGAAGTAAAATAAGCTTGCAAATCTAATTTATCAAAGCACAGATAAGATGACAGTTATCTGGCCTTAGACACAAAAGAAAACATGAACAAACTATTCAAGTGCAAGCTTAGAACAGAAGAGGAAAATGGACATTGAATATATAACAACAAAAGAAGCTTGTATTCACTAGAACGAAGATGAGAAGCTTGAAGGAACAATGTATCAATAATCTCCAGAGGTTGAACCCCTATTACATTTTGCTTTCAGATATTTATAGCTCTTTATAATGATGCTGAGTCTTCTGAGCTTTGAGAGGTCTTAATCTATCCCTCTATCTTGTTTAACTATTTGATCTCTAACTAGGCAAACATGGCTAAGAGGTTTCTTATTCTGATAGAAGAATAACCACATTCAGATATTTTGGGTAGTTTGTTGGACTGTCTGGGAGCTCTCTCATGCCAAAGATGCCCCACAATCATTCTGTTTGTTCTAGCTATGTCATGCTGTGGCTCCACGATCACTTCAAGTTGATTTAGCCTCTGCTGTGTGGTGGAATGGCTCTTCGAGCCTATGCAATCCCTTTAAAATGTTGACAGTGAATGATTTCTGTTATGAACAGAGAAATGGTGCAATACTATAAATTCGCACCTTCGTTGTATATTTTGGACTTCAAAATTCCCCAAAAATGGTTTATTCATCCATCGGGTCTTCCCTTGGGGTTGCTATCGCATGTCGCACTTGGCCTATTCTATGGTTCCCTTTGTATTTCATTTAAACAACAACAACACAAAAATACATTGAAAATGGCTCCCTCCCAACTTGAAATAATATGTAATTTCATTCTGAATCCCATCGGGTCCGGGCTTCATTTCTATTGCAAATCGCATTCGGCTTATTCCATGGTTCCCTTTGTATTTGGAAATACGTGAAAAACACTGAAAAACATGAAAAAATGGCTTCGATAGACTTGAAATAATATACAATTTCATTCCGGAAACCCATCGGGTCCTGGTTTCATTGCTATCACACTACCCTGAGGTTCCTTTGTATTTCGTTTAATCAACAAAAACACACAAAAATGCATTGAAACTGGGCTTTGGCAGATTTCAAAATCAATGCAATAGCGTGTACATAACCGCCAGGTCCGGTTATTAGGTTGTACATATGCTTGTGCATAGACCCCACCCCTTAGTGCTTTTTCGTTGTGATACAGTCATGCGATCTGATCACAATCACATATCGCTCGAGCCAGAGGTCCATGGTTAGCGCTCATAGTAATCCCTGATAGCGATCCACTGATGCAACCCGCCGATGTGACCCACCGATCCCATCATCGGAGATCGTTGATCAGCAGTGTCTTGTGCCCCTCCTTTAAGTTATCCTCTTTACAGTACCACTTGCGATTTGCTTCTTAGATCTAGGCCGTTGATAAGCCAGATCTAGCGGCTATTGTGCATCTCTATTTAAGCCTCCGATATGTGCTTTTCACTATTTTTTATGTGTTTCTGCCCTTTGATAGTGCATTTTTGCAATGCTAAGGGTTCTTGGCATGCGACTGTTGGGATTTTTGAATGAGCCTTAGGTAATTTCGAAGCCTTCAAGAACATGTTTGGGTACATTGTCATGATTATGCTGGCTTATGGAGATTTAAAAAAAAGTTTTGACCCATTTTTGGGCCATTTTCCAACAAGGTTAACAGGTACTATTTTACTCTCTAGCCTACATACTTTAAATTTTGGTAGCAGCACAACTAATTCTCCATCATCCTCAACCACTAAAGAGAATCTAGCTACAACACCTCACGCACTAGAATAATTTACATAACAAAGATAGTTGGACATATTCTAGAGTTATAAAGAAATTAAAAAGAGGAATGAATCCCTCCAAGATAACATTTATGCTCAATTTAGGAAGCAGTCTTCCTCGATTCAAGAAAGGCTCATTTTAACCTATGAAACAGAGAAAGGGAGAATGCATATGGAAATTTTATAGGAACAAGTACCTAAACCTAAATCAGTAGTTGATTTCAAGAAGACTACATTTGAGTTTGAGGCAAAGGATGTCCATCCTTTGGATCAGATGGACATGCATAGGAAAACAAGAGAGATGGTTTATTCAATCTTCACATAGACTACCCTTACTACTTCTAAGCTACAATTGTCTTTGAACAATGTTCAATCACAGATCAAACTGGAGAAAATTTCCTATCTATCCAAATACAACAAAATTAAATATTTGGAGGAAATGGTGATCGAAGCAGGCTTTGATCCAAGTAAATCAAAGGGCATGGAAGAGATTATTAAAAAGAAGAATTCTAACATGGCATCCTTAAGGAAGTAACTGAAGTTGCCTGCCATTGAAGATCCTCGGGCAGGGAAATTAGGAGAAACATAGATACAGAAAGAAGAAATGTTGAAGCTACTAGTGGAATAGAGTGCACAGATTAAGGAAATGGAGGCAGAGATGGATAAGTTGATTAAAGAGAAAGAACAAAGTTCTCAAATTGCTATGGTTCCTCTTGATACAGTGCCTATTGTGTCACTACTTCAAACATACATTCCTACAGTAGGAACATCCTCCTCTACAACACCTCCTTCTTCTTCAACTGTGGATGAATCAATCAAATTGGCTCAATCAATAGAAAACATGTCGATACAAGGAGAAGAAATTAAAAAACTGAGAGAAGATGTAAAATTCCTACAGGAGCAAAACACTAGATATGAGAATTCTCTCTTGACAAAGATGCATAAATCTAAGACGCTTTCCCATAGATTGAAATAGATAGAAAATGAAGCTTCCATAGGTAATACCCTATCCTAGGTTAAGGAGAACATTTGGAAAAGGATAAATGAAGCCATGATAGAAATCTGACCATGTATACAAATTATATTTGAGTAGAAGGAATTGATTGAGAGATCTAATGAAGCTATTGAAGAAATGAAAGTGTGGTTGGGTGATAAACCCAATGAAGCTATAGAGCTCATCAAGTTCCTATATTCCAAAAACAAGCAGTAACTAGAAGAACTGGAGATTGAGGACAAAACTGAAACCATACTAGAGGTCAGAAAGGTGCTAACCAAGAGAAATTTGATCAGGCAGCTAGAAGAAAAGTGTCAAGTTCTGGAAATTGGTGTACAAAGGTTCTTTAACAAGCTAGAAGCCCTCTACAAAAAATGACTTCCTAGTTTATTACCGATAAATGACAAGCTCAATACATGGTCAAATTATAGTCAGAAATTGCTGACCAAGGCTAAAGAAGGTTCTAAATTTGCAGGAGTAAGAGTCAGCATGATAGGAAAAGCATTTTTATAAGAATTGGCATACGATTTGGACATCTAGTATGAAATCAAGCATATCTTTATTTCCAAACCAACTTTTTCCAAATATAATGAGGTGGACAAGGTCTACAGGAAGTCACTCAAGATATCTATCCCCAGTGAACAATGTTGGGATCAATTATGCAAGTTATTGGAGTAAGAAGATAACTTGAGTATACAACTCAACACATTCAAAGGGCCAGATATTCATTAGTTCCACAAATCTAGTGCCAACACTTCATACAGTTTCAATTTTCCTAAATTATTATAAAAATTAGATAGATTCAGTTTAGCAATTCCTAAAATACATCCTAGTCAACTTTGATGGATATTTTGTAAATAATTTATAAATACTTCTCTTTTTAAAGTATCAAGGGTTGATTTTTGCATTCCAGAATGCTATTTTACTTTTTCATTTGATGGGATGATCAATAATAAAAAGGACATTCTTCAAAGGATTCATGCGTTGGACTATTTGGTGAAGTGCTTCTCTCACTATCTATGTGTTTACTTCTTTGTCTCCATACTTATGTTTTCTTAAAATTTGAATTATTTTACCGAAATTTTATGAACAAAATTTGTTGAAAGATACACTATGATTCTGTTTGTGAATAATTTAAAAGTTTTCTTCTGATTTCATGTTAAAGAATTATTAACTTCTTTTTAACTTCAATTGAAATTAAATCTTTTCTTCTATTACATTTCATTTAAATCTAAAAGATCTAGTTAGTTCAGTTACCTTGCCCTGTGAAACTCCTTCGAAAATCTAAGACAGATCCCTATTAAGTTGTAGACTCCATAGCACAATGGAAATTTTAGGCACTTAATCAACCAAATCAATTTTAAAATCAAACTCCGAACTCTCATAACTTGCCTAATATCTAAATACAACAAAGTTAAATCCGATAGTGATATCCCTCTCTGAGTTTGGGAAGGCTATATCCTTAGCTCCAAAGTGGTTTTGTGGTTACCTTTGTGGTTCTCTCTTGCAACCTCAGAAGATTATAGAGTGCTAATAGATTCAAGGGAAATTCATCCCTTCGTGATGGTTTTCCCATCCTCTGACATGTATCGCATGCCTTGCAATATGCCTTACAATCCTTATGTGTCGTTGGCCACCATAACCCTACGCACATAATTTGATGTGCGGTTTCTTTACTTGCATAGTGTCCTCCCATCACTCCTCCATTTTCTTCGACGAGGATGTTAGAGTGTCTGAACTTCAGAACATATCAATGCAATATTCATTGGTACCCATCTTATACAAGTGTCCCGCAATCACAGAAAAGTCGGTAGTGTAGACCACTAATTCCTTCTTCTGCTAAGTAGAATATCCCTCCGGGGCTATTCCAGTAGTCAAAATCTGGATTATTTCAATAAAATTATCATCAATGACACACGTAGAAAAGAGTTGTGCATTTAGAAACCCTTCTTTCAAACTAGTAGGTTCTTCACCTGTCTCAATTCTAGATAGATGATCTGGTCCCACATTCAATTGTCTAGGCTTTAAAATCACTTCAAAATCATATTCCTAAAAAAAAAATAACCACTTACAGATCTTCCCCCCAACACATACTTATTGACCAGGTACTTGAGGGCAGAGTGATCTGTATACATTTTGAAATGTGCACCTAGCAGGTAATGTTGAAATTTCTACAGTGCGTAGACCATTGCCAATCCTTCACACTTTGTATTTGAATAATTTTTCTCTCCCTTTGATAGTTTCCTAGTCCTGAAGGTTATAGGGTGATCTATCTCGACTTTTCCTAGCTAAGTCAATACCACACCCAACATAATACAGGAGGCATCCACATGGACATGAAACTCTTTCTTCCAGTTTGGAAACACCAAAATGGACACAGTCACCATCTTTTCTTTTAACACATACAGACTGCGCTGACCCTCTTCATCCAAACAAAAATCCGCACCCTTCTTTAGTAATTTCTCCATCGGCATAGTTATTTGAGAATAAGCTTTGATAAACTATCTATAATAGCCAGTGTAGAGAACTCGTGCTGAGGTACAAGAGTTGTCTCTATCCCACATGATTTTCTTGTCTGCAGTGGGATCAATCCAATCTTCATCATGTGAAGTATTCTTGTGTATTTGATCTAAGTCATCACCCTCCACATAATCATAGACCAGTTCAGTGTATCTCTCCCCTTCAGTAGGATCCAATGGTACAATAACCCTAAGATCCCTCTTGTCAAATGTCATCCTTAGCTTCTTTAGATTAATCACCACATCCATGTCGAAAGCCTAATAAATTCCTAGTAGCGTAGGGCAAGGATTGTTGTCATCCACTATTTCAGTTACCTCAAATTCAGCCAATGCACTTTCTCCTTCGATGTCTACTGTTACCACATACAAGTGCCCCATAGGAATGATTTTTTGCTCATTGGCCATACACAACTGTATAGGAGACAATTGTAGTGTAGGCCTCCCCATTATTTCCCATCTCTTCTTAGGTAGTACATTAACATCAGACCCCAGATCTAAGATGACTTAATCCATCTAATATTCTCCAATCTGTGTGGTCATCCACATCTCGCACCCTGTTGACTTCTTATGTTTACCCAGTTTCCTCACAGTGCGTTGTTCTAAAGGAATATTAATTTTTCCCATGAAATTTTTTATCAGCTCCTTGAGCCCTTCTACTGCCTTCTGATCTCTCAACAACTTCATACAAGTTTTCAGAAAAGTAGCTAACAATGAAGGATCCACATCTTGCACTTCACTATTTCCAGCTGATTTCTCTTAACTCCCGGGCATAGAAGCTTCAGCAAAATTCTTCTTGGTCCCCATAAAATTTTCTTTAGCTTAGTTGAGGTCATACTCAACTTCTTTTTCAGCAAATTTGCACACCCATCCTTTGGTTTCTAGATGTTTTCCCTTATCTTCTCTTGTGGCCATACCAATGTGCGTTACGATATTGATGCTATGATCCTCTTAGCGAGGATCAACCCTCATTATCCAGATATTCTATGTAGGCTATTGTGTCTTTTTCTCCTGCATCTTGGCAATCAACACTAGGCAATATTCTATCACATGAACGAACTGTCTGCAATATTGACAAGATGGATGTGTTGGGTTCTGATAGTCACACGCAAAATATCCAGCTTCGCCACAATTATAACAAATAGCTTGTCCATGACCTTTGCCATCCCCTCCTCTTTCTCTTCCACGACCTTGGAATCCTCTACATGCTACACCCGCACCCGGATCCTAAGGCCAATATTCTGCCTGCATTCGATACGTATAGGTCCTTTCCATAATCAATTCATAACTTCAGTAGTTTCACTCATCGTGTCCAACCAATTTACACGAAGTACAAAATAAATGTTGTGGTGTCTGAATAAAATTTTGCAAGAGATGATAAATAGTAGTTACATGCTTCCCAACTATTTGGAAGATAGCACACCATAATGATACTCCCGTGCTCAATCCCACGATATTTTCAAGCTTCAGAGGCACATGACCTCCTCCAATAAGGTAATTTTGATAAATAGGGAAATGATCCTTATCATGTCCCTTGTCCTTGAATTTTATAAACTAGACTTCAGTGTGCACCTCTGGCTGAGCTTCCTTCCCTGTTTTCAAGCTCTGCAACTCCATGTGCAGACTTGCTAGTTGCTACTAAATCTATTGTACTCCAACATTCGTATCTGTTAGAAAAATTATATATTATGGAGCAATGGAACACATAAAATATTGCAGAAGTATAAACACAGAAAACACATAAAACAAGAGAGACACAGATATATGTGGTTCACCCAGTTTGGGCTACGTCCACCCCAAACAACCAGTCCTTCCTTTCTATTTTCCAGCAAATGAAGCAGTGGTGGAGTTGCTACAATCATTCTCCAAGTGGGAGATTGTTGTGTGTGGAGCATGATTGTTCAGAGGTCTTTGTTTTAGCAGGATGTATACCCCAAGAAGTTTGTACACCCCTCCACGTGGGGGGGTGCAGGGGGACTTGTCCCCCCCCGCGGGGGGCTGGGGGGGGCGATCCCCCCCAGCGTGGGGGGTCCGAGGTCCAGCGGTCCCTCGGCGGGGGATGGGGGGCAATGGAACACATAAAATATTGCAGAAATATAAACACAGAAAATGAATAAAACAAGAGAGACATAGATATACGTGGTTCACCCAGTTTTGGGCTACGTCCACCCTGAACAGCCAGTCCTTCCTTTCTATTATCTAGCAAACTGAAGAGATACAACCTACACCATATCCATTGTAACACCCTCTTCGCTCTCAATCTCCTCTCTCTTTCTCACTCAGAATACAGATCTACATAGATGCAATACAATTCCCTCATATATAATGAGGGGTTGCCTTCCAGGGCAAGAAACCCTAAATTAAACATAACTTCTACCATCAGATCTCCACCTAATGAATGGCCCAAATTCACTAGAAAGTACTATACTTTTACAAGGCAATTTTACATCTATTCTTAGCTTCGGGGGCGCTGCCCCAAAAACCCCCCACCAGGGGGGGCTCCCCAAAGGTTGCAACTACACCCCTGGACCACCCCTATAGCGAATATTTTACGGGCAGCGTTTTCACCCCATTTCAAACTAGGGTCCAATGTGGAAATACCTTTGAATACTGAAGATAATTAGGCTCCACACCCAACAATCTCCCACTTGGAGACCGATTATAGCAACTCCACCACTGCCTCATTTGCTGGACAATGACACCTCTTTGGACCTCGCTGTTTCTCATCTTCTTTATCATACTTGAAGACCAATTAAAATTGAGCATATTCTCAGTTTCTCCCTTGTTACAACTTTTGTTAGCATATCTGTAGGATTCTGGCTAGTGTGTATCTTTTCCAGCTTCAACTCTCCATCTTCCAACACTAATCGTATGAAATGGTACTTGAGCTATATGTGTTTAGTCCTAGAATGAAATGACGAGTTCTTTGCAAGATGAATGGCACTTTGGCTATAACTATATAATGTGCCCATATCATGCTTCTTACCCAATTCACCCATAAACCTTTGTAACCAAATCATTTCTTTACTAGCCTCTGTAGCAACAACATACTCTGCTTCTGTTGTTGAAAGTGCAACAACACTTTGGATTTTTGAAACCCAACTGATAGTTGTCCCACCAATAGTAAATACATATCTTGTAGTGCTTCTCCTGTTATGTCACCTACCATATTTGCATCAACATATCCCTGTAGGGAAATGTTTGAACCACCAAAGCATAATGCTTGATTTGTGGTACCTTTCAAATAT
>APFE031624663.1:51330-81105 GCA_000404065.3 Pinus taeda | reverse complement strand
AAGTGATTAATAATTAGTTAAAAATTATAAAAATAATGACAAATATAAGATCTTGTGAATTTTTTTTTTTTGCTTTTTAAAAGTGATATAATTTCAATTTAAAAAAAATGTTATATAATTTCAATTTCAATATTTAGTGATCTTTTAATGCAGACTAATTGTCTAGATAGTTAAAAGTGGCTGGAATTTGGCCAAAACTTTTTAACAAATTTAGCCGTAGCAACGTTTGAATCATGTTTTTATGATGAAAATTGATCAACACCATCAAAAATCTTAAGACACCCAAAATCTTAAAATTTAATAACTATAACCTAAATATACAAATTAAAATACCCAAAACCCTTAAATTTAATAAGGATTAGCTGAATATGGAAAAATTTAGGGCGTTCCTCACACCATGCTCACGGTTTATAATATAAACAGAATATATGTATCGTTCGTATCTATTTAATAATATGATTTTTTCTACTGGAAAAGAAAGTTCATGGAAATCATACTGGAATTTCCATAATACAAGGCTCTTGAATGCCAACGACGATGGCACGTGGTCCGTTACACGTGTCGGTAGGTGATCGTTTTGCAGGTTTGAACACATAAAAAAGAAGATAAATGGGGAGAAACTGACCTGAGTTAGTGGAACATCAATGCCTTGTCTACTTTACAGTTGGCCATTTTATGAGTATCGTATTTTTTCATGCCATACACCTCTAGAAATTTCAAAAGTGGAGGTGAGCATCTTTCCTTTTGAATGGAGGATACGTGTAAAAGTTTCATTGCATGCAATAAAGTGATGTCAAAATTCACTCTTCCAAAGAAACACGAAAGTTAAACCATTATTATTCAAGAAAACATAAAAGTTGAACCATGGTGGCCAAAATTAATTCTTGGAAAAACACATGAAAATTCAACCCCACGTGAAAATGAAAGTTCCGGAAAAAACCATGAAAGTTGAACCAGTGTGGAGTCGTGGACCCCACACGCAAAGAGAGAAAAATTCGTCGTAAACCATTAACCGTGTGGACCCCACGCGCAAGAGAGAAAGATTCTTTGTAAACCATCAACCGTGTGGATCCCACGCACAAGACATGAAATTCCACGCGGTTCATGTGTGCGCCTACCGCTGCTGTGTTAAAGTTAAAATATTTTATTTTTTTCCCCTGCTACATGCGGTGGTGGTGCAAGCATCTGGCAGAACGAAGATCTATACATCTCCGCACTCCCAAATTTTCTCCCCTTACGATCCTCTCCTCATTTTCTGGTAGGCTCTTGAATTTATTTCCACCCTCGCATTTGGCGTCTCAGTGGCTTCGGCTTTCAGAGTTTCTCACTTTCTATTTCTATTTCTATAACCATTTGGCATTCACATACCCAACGCCTCCATCCTCGGTTCCCAAAAAGCACTCTGAAATTCAAATTGATTCCTGCACCTACCATGGACGCTTCTGGCGCCTCCTCTTCCTCTGCTGCTGATCCCATCAACAGCAGCAGCTACGGTGTGTTTATCAACCACCGTGGCCCCGACACCAAGAAGACCTTCGCTATTCCTCTCTACCGTCGTCTCTTTGAACGTGGACTCAAACCCTTTTTAGACCAGGAGGAATTAAAAGTGGGATTCAATTTTCCTTCTCAAATACTCGACGCTATCCGAAGTGCCCGGGTCCATGTCGCCATCTTTTCGCCGACTTATGCCTATTCCCAATGGTGTCTCGATGAACTCTCTCTCATGCTGGAGTCGAGGGCTCCGATTATTCCTATATTTTTCCAAGTCGACCCTGCTGACCTCAGGTGGACAGATCAGAAGAAAAAAGGAGTGTACGCTGAGGCCCTCCAGAAACTCCAAATGAAGAAAACGGTCGATTCTGAAACTCATGAAGAGAAGCCACGATATGACTCTGCCACTCTTCAAAAATGGAGAAAAGCTCTCTCTGATGCGGCAGATATAAGTGGCTTTGATTTAAAGGGCAAGTTTAACGGGTAAGACATCCAACTCCCTCTCTATGGATACAATATATATAACGTGTGATGAATTGGTAACCAAATTCCCTGTCGTTTCAATTAAAAGTATACATATAATGCATATGCATTTGGTTCCAATTACTTATTTATTTGGTTTTCTCGTTGAATGACCAGCGACGAGGGTCTGTTGCTAGATGAGGTCGTCAAACGTGTGGTGGAACTAATGCTAATGCGCCCAAAGACAAAGTTGTATGTGGCCAAGAATCCCACCGGTCTAGATGACAAAATTAAAGATTTTGAAACTACAGTATTAGCACAGCAACGCACAGGAGAAGTTCAGGTAGTGGGCATAGTCGGCTTAGGCGGAGTCGGCAAGACAACTTTGGCTAAAGAGTTTTTCAATCGAAACAGTTCAAAGTATAGCAAATCCTACTTTTTATCGGATGTAAGAGAAAATGCAAGAATCTCATTACATTCGTTGCAGAGTAAACTTCTGAAGGGTCTGTTTGGTGATGATCGGCAAATAGACAACATTCATGAAGGTACAGAGATTGTTAGACAATTTCTCTCATCTTCTAAAATATTTTTAATTTTAGATGACATAGATAATGTCAACCAGGTACATGCCCTTTTACCGGAAATAAATGTCTTAGATAAGGATAGCTTAATTTTCATTACATCTCGGGATGAAGGTGTCCTAGTGAGTTCAGGGGTTAAAGAGTCATCCATGTATAGGTTAACAGGCCTTCCTTACCAACATTCGCAAGAACTGTTTTGCTCATATGCCTTCTGTCAGCCATATCCACACCCCGAATTTGAGGATCTGGTAAATAAGTTTCTAATGACATGTGATGGATTGCCCCTATCGTTAATAGTGTTTGGGGCACTTCTCTCTAGACATGACAACAGATCTGATTGGGAGGCCTTACTTCACCGATTACAACTTCCCAGTGATATAAAGAATAAATTAAAAATTAGTTATGATGCACTTGGCAATGAGGAACAACATATATTTTTAGATATAGCCTGTTTCTTCATAGGAAAAAACAAACATAGTGCCATAACAGCATGGAACGGATCAGGCTGGAAAGGTTCGCTGGGGTTTAAAAATTTGCAACTCCAATGCCTGGTAAAAGTGGACAATAAAGATGTTATACATATGCATGATCACCTCCGTGATTTGGGAAGAGAGATTGCAGAGACTGAATTCCCGCGCCGTCTTTGGCGTCCCACCGGGAACATTAATGATTGGCTGCACCAGCAATCATCTGTAAGTCCTCAACCATTCAACATAGTTATATTTTTCCGTAGAAATCTGTATACAGTTCTCAACTTCTCCATCGGTTTACATTTTCAAAATAATTAAATTTAACCATAGCAAGCATCCGCATGAACAGGTTATAATGGAAGCACGCGGAATCAGAATGCTTAATCAAGGGGATAGCATCGAACGATTGGAGAGGAGGTCACAAATGTTGGCATGGTACCAATGGTGGAGTCACCAAATGTTGGGGAACAGCGTGATATTGAAGCTTCGCAATACACTGTCCAATAAAAGCTATCGTTTTCATGGTTTTGATGTTATGAATTTCCAACTTGTTGAGACTCAAGGGCATCTTTTGGATCGTATTTTGCGGGTGCGCTCGCCAAATCTCATATGGCTGTCCTGGTGTGATTGTCCTTACAAGTACTTACCTTCGTCGATTACAATAAAAAATTTAAGGGTTTTGACAGTGGAGGGGGGTGTGTTGGAAACATTATGGCAAGGAAAATGGCAGGTAAATCTAAACTTTTTGATTTGAAGTGTGTGGTCATTAGCTATTGATCATTACCTATTGATATTACATTCTAAAAGCTTGATCTTGCAGGCACCTTTGCAGTTGCAGGAATTAGAGATAATTAATGCGAGCTGCCTCTCCAGCATTCCCAAGTCCATAGGGCAGCTGGAGCACCTGGAAAGGATCGTCATTGATTCCTCCTCTCTTGCTAAATTACCAAACTCTTTTGGTAAATTGAGGAACCTCCGCAGCTTGGACCTGAACCGGTGCAAGAAATTGGAGAGGCTGCCAGATTCTTTCGGCAGGTTGACGAACCTCCACAGCTTGGACCTGAACCGGTGCAAGAAATTGGAGAGGCTGCCAGATTCCTTCGGCAGCTTGACGAACCTCCACAGCTTGGACCTGAACCGGTGCAAGAAATTGGAGAGGCTGCCAGATTCCTTCTGCAGCTTGAAGAACCTCTACAGCTTGAACCTGAACCGGTGCAACAAATTGGAGAGGCTGCCAGATTCCTTCGGCAGCTTGACGAACCTCCACAGGTTGGACCTGCATTTGTGCGAGAAATTGGAGAGGCTGCCAGATTCCTTCGGCAGCTTGACGAACCTCCACATCTTGGACCTGCATGGGTGCGAGAAGTTGGAGAGGCTGCCAGATTCCTTCAGCAGCTTGACGAACCTCCACAGCTTGGACCTGTGTTGGTGCACGAAGTTGGAGAGGCTGCCAGATTCCTTCGGCAGATTGACGAACCTCCACAGCTTGGACCTGTTTGGGTGCGAGAAGTTGGAGAGGCTGCCAGATTCCTTCGGCAGCTTGACGAACCTCCACAGCTTGGGCCTGAGTTGGTGCGAGAAGTTGGAAAGGCTCCCAAATTCCTTCGGCAGATTGACAAACCTTCACAGTTTAGACCTGAGTTGGTGCCAGAAGTTGGAGAGGCTGCCAGATTCCTTAGGCAGGTTGACGAACCTCCACAGCTTGGACCTGCGTTCGTGCGACAAGTTGGAGAGGCTGCCAGATTCCTTCGGCAGCTTGACAAACCTCCACAGCTTGGACCTGCGTTGGTGCTACAAGTTGGAGAGGCTGCCAGATTCCTTGGGCAGCTTGACGAACCTCCACAGCTTGGACCTGCGTTGGTGCGACAAGTCGGAGAGGCCGCTGTGGACCTGCGTTGGTGCGACAAGTCGGAGAGGCGGCCAGATTCCTTCGGCAGGTTGACGAACTTCCACAGCTTGGGCCTGCACCGACAAATTGAGAGGCTGCCAGATTCCTTCGGCAGCTTTGACGAACCTCCACACCCTGCGTCTGGGTCAGTGCGAGAAGTTGGAGAGGCTGCCAGATTCCTTCGGCAGCTTTGACGAACCTCCACACGCTGCGTCTGCGTCAGTGCGAGAAGTTGGAGCGGCTGCCAGATTCCTTCCGCAGCTTAGTGCAGTGTTGAAGTTTTTATTGTATGTTATTTAAAATTTTATATTTAAAAACCATTTTAGTTAAGTGTTTTTATTAAAATGATTATATTTTTATTAAATATGAACATTATTTATATGCTTTTTAATTTTAAAAATTAAATAATAAATTATAATATTTTTCTGATTAAAATTTTTTAAATAAAATTATAAAATAATATTTTTAAATAAATTAATTTCTTTAGAGGTTTTATTTAAAACTGTTTTCCAATATATAAATAAATAGAAATTAGAAATAACTAATAATTAGAATATTAATATTATTAAAAAATATTATTCATATTTTAACCAAAATAAAATATAAATTAAATATAAAAATAATTATGTGTAACTATACTATTAATATTTTTTAATTTTTATAGTTTTATTTTTCACTTTAAATAATTCTTTTATACTATATCTAAAAAAAATTTAACAAATATTAAAATTAAAATATTATAATAGTTTTTAATAAATAAAATAAATATAAAACTAAATTTTTAATAAAAAGTTTTATATTGTATTTCCAAAACTTACAATAAAAAATGAAACATACACAAATAAGCACAAACATATATTTAGCTATTGCAACAAAATTGAATTGAGTTTAGATAATTATAAACTTAATTAATCAATTAATAAATAAGTTTTTAATATATAATTTAAAATAACAAATAGATATGTTTTTTTTTTAAATTAAAGGTTTTTACATTATAGTCAAAATATAAAAATATAAATATTATGAAAAAGGCCTTTCAAAAATAAGCATATATTTTAATTAGCATAAATATATATGAATATATATGTTCTTTGTTTGCAACAAAAATGTATTAAGAATTTGGATATTTTATTAATTTTATTATATCGATTAAACTATATTAACACAAGAAGGAAAGGCAATTCAGCTATCTCAAAGTTCTATATATGGGCATTGAGTTATTTTTATTATTAATATGTTTTTAAATGTCACATATCAATTCCATATTAAACATCAATGAATTAGAATTTTTTAGAAAGAAAGTATTAATGAAATACTCTCTCTCTCTCTCTCTCTATATATATATATATGTATCTATATATCTTTTACTTAATATGCATATTGAAATATTTGATTTATATATATGTATCTATATATCTTTTACTTAATATGCATATTGAAATATTTGATTTATAACCGAAGTTAAATTTTTCTCCATATAAGTAGTGAAGAAATTGCATATCCCCTTCATACTACTATATAAAGTTGATATAAAATTAAGGTGAAAATTGAAGTATTGTATTTATGGCACATTATTATTTTTTGTTATTATTACTATTATTTAATTTGTTACTGTAAGTAATATTTTATTATTTTTAAATGTAACATTATGAGACATCTTCCTTGTACTAGGACCCAATTAGAGAGAGAGAGGAAAGGTATCTTCTAGGGGTTGGTATGTTGATTGGTTACTATATGTTTTTCTTTTGGCATTGAGATATCATAAACAATTTTGTATGATATCTTGTTGTAGAATATTGTGTTAGTTAGCATTTCTTTTACCATCTAGTAAACATGAGTAATCTAGTATAGTTGTATTTCTAAAGTATTAAAAAAGGACGGATCTTGAAATCACACTTCCATTCCCTTTTGAATATATTTTCCAATAATATAATGTTTTTCTTCAACGCTTTGATGTAATTATACCAATGGAACTTTTGTTAACTAACGATCACCTTGGAATAAAATAATTCTTTTGTTGCTAAGATTTCCCTTCAACTTACGATGTATAATTTGAATGCCACTAAGCATCATTCTTCTAAAGGGAGATCACGAGCCTCTTGGTTTGGCCTCCTTTGCCTATGTAATTTCACTCTGTCATTATGCCTTCATGCAAACATTAGTTTCAAAGGAATTTGACTCGAAAGAACAAGATGGAGTAGGTTATCTCCTCTATAATTTGACTTACAAGACTAAGTTGGAGTAGGATATCCCTTCTATTATCCAGAGCAGAAAGATGGTCGCTATCACCTCTCCATAAGAGCCTCAAATCCACTACTTACCCAAGCTCCCCAACCAACAACCATTTGGTGCTCGATTTGTTTTGCTATGAATCAGGCCTCTCATGTTTAGCGGCTTGAGACCACCAAACACGTAGAGAACCTAGATTAGCTTGAGAAATTTACCATGATTCAAAGTATGCTTAAAGAATATGGAATGGTCAAGATTAGTTTTGTACCCTAGAACCTTAATGGAATCTCAATCAAAGGAAAGGATTAATTCCCTTAGTACCTCTCTAGACCACCACCTTTGTTGTTTCCCCCCAGTACTAGAATCTAGGTTAGGGTCTTAGAATCACTAACACTACTAATCCAAATACCACAACAAACTATTTTTCACATCGGAATATAAACAAAATTAAATCAACACGTGCAAAAATATAAACAACTTTTTTACAATTTTCAACAACCCTACTTTGTTATATTAACAAACTATAATACAACTCTCTAGGGCCCCCGTATAAGGGATAATGGCCCTCATACATCCACTAGTACATGAATATAGGAACAACATACATTGATGGTTGAGCTGATGTAGTGCACAATCGTAGCCCCTGTTGTCGTATCCTGAACACAACCACTAGTCCTTTTGCTTCCAATTTGTAGCACTACCTCTATTAATGGTCCTAGTCCTTTAGGTCACTAATAATGGCTCCTCCAACTACTCTCTAGCTTATCACTAGTCCTTCAACGCATCAACACATAGAGACTCTAGTTGAGTTGTTCACAACTCTATTTGTGAATAACTCTCAACCCATTGTTGCTCCTTTGCTCCTTTGGGATTTCTTCACTCTAATGCCTTCTTGTGCTACTCCAATGAAGACAAACTTCGGGTCGAAGGGTTTCCACCTATCATTGAAATATGTCCTTCTCTTCATTGAACTTGGGTTGATCCAACTACTCACTTTGGCCTCCTTCTTTTGTCCTTTGAAGATCAGTCACAAGAGCTTCCAACAATCTACCCCTTCTAGCAGTCCTCTTTGTCCTTCTAGCAGTTCCCTGTCATTTAATGTAGATTCCTAGTGTTGGAACCAAATCCACTATTTGAGGGATTTTGGAGAGGAAATCTTCTTCCTTTAAAGGTGAATGCTTCCTCATCATTTTTTATAAGTACCAACTTGAATTTTACTCTAGAGGCATGTATTTTTAGTTTTCTTGTAGAGAAAACTTGAATTTTTGCAGCGCCACTTTCATTTCTCACAGCAATACTTGGATTGATTCAAATAATTAATTTTGGTGTCATTTTTAACTTCTAAATCTTGTTCTCCTTTATAGGACTTTGAGTATCCTTGGGCTTGTCCATCCCAAGAACCTCAAAGCCTTTTGTATAATTTTCTTTTCTTCTTTTCACTTCTTATTCACATGCATATCTTATTTTTGTTTTTCCTATTTCTGCATTTAGTATTGATGCTTCTTTTGTTGTAGGATTGGGTTAAATGATTGAAGTAATTTTTTTTGCAGGTTATTTACATAGTCACAAATATGATGCATCCTTAGAAGATATTTTAAAAGTCATATTTGTCATTCAGCTACTTGGATTGGTTTACTAGTTCACAAATCTAGAAGTTCTGGAAGTCCCTTGTAGCAAAAAGTAGTAATTTTCTGTTATTTTTATAACATGTTAATGCGCTTCAATTGAGTTGATTCCACTTGTATTAGGTCATAAGAACATTCAATTTAATAAAAAAAATTACCCCAATGCATTTACAATTGATTAGGTTAGGCATTTGATAGGTTAACTAGCTCACTAGTTCTTAAATTTCTAGTTTTTAGAATAGTAATTTTATGCTTTTTTTTAGCACATGTTAACAGGGACATTTTGGACTGATTCAACTTGGAATGCAGTCCTAATACATCCTAATTAATAAAAAAAATTGTCCTATCCCATTTTGATTTGATTTACTTGGTCATTCGGTGAATTAACTCCTCTTGTAGCAATTTTGTTTCGCCTCTAGCAACCTCCTGTAGCACTCATGTAGCACGTGTAAACTTGACCAGATTTGCTCCAAAATCTTGCTTTCTTTCTCTTAGGCTTGAATCATAACCCCTAGGCTCTAAATCCATGATTGAGGAAGAATAGACACGAATTAGGACATGCCTTTTTACAAAGTAGATTAGGTTTATTTATTTGAATTCATGCTCTTAGGATTTCAATTACAAATTATTGTTCTTGCCTAGGATTAATTTCTTTTCAAAATAAAATTTCCAGTTTTGCAATTATTTTACGCTTTGCTTTCATGACATTCACTCCATTACATCATATCAACGAAAGAAGGACACATTGTATGCTGCATGTTGTAACATTTTTGGTTTTGATAATTTAACATATTAGAAAAAAAATGAAAAATCAAATATATTAAAATGTTAAGTTAGGATATGGACAAAAATAAAACAGAAAATGAAATTTTAGGAATATTTAATATGATGTCCATATCAAAGAAAATGATAGTTTAGATTGCCCTAAAAAAGGAAGGAAAAATAAATAAAATGCTAGGCAAGCAAAGAAAGAAAAAATAATTGCTTTAGTTGAAAAAGAAATAAATTTGAGGGAGCTTGTTTAAATGCACCATTAAAGATTGTTTAGTGTTGTTAATAAAGGTTAAGTTCTTAAGAAAAGTTAATTTCCTTTTATGATAAAGTTTGGCATTTGTAATAAGAAAAGCGCACATAATTTATCCAAGTTCAGAAAACGACAAAACATCAAGTCAGCGCATGATAAGCACCTACCATCTTTCGACCGACAGGATGAATGCCGCCGAGATCAACGATGGAGGTATCATTTCATACCCCCTTCAGTCGTTTCCCGTTAACGCAATTGGGGGGGAGGGGTCTGAAAATATGTTTTAATGGCGGCCCATTCTCACTACGTGTTAGCCCCATAGAATTTTGGACCCCCAAGGTGCAAAACCACAAACTGCCTCCCCCCTAAAATCCCGTCGGCGGTTCTCAACCTTCAAATGGTCAACCATACCCGTTTGCGATATCACCCATCCGTTACCCCTCATCCACTCAGAAGCTGCCACGTCATTAATCCATTGCGCTATACACTCTCGTCCCGTTGCAAACATCATTTATCCATTTTTCAGTCCCGTTGGATAATTAATCCCCGCTACTCTGTCATAAATTTCCTACGATTAGTCCTAAACAATAATTAATTAATTCAACTTATAAATACACTATGGCCTTAACGTTTATTACTTTTCTACCTAAAGCGATGCCACCGTAAGCTTTGATTTCTTCTGTCACTATGTATCCTCTCATTCATCTCTCAATTGAATCAGCTGTCCCATTCCCCCTGCAGTAAAAATGGTCCCGAAGGATAAATCACAGAAAATAGATGAAGAAGATAACTCATCTGTAATCCCAATCTATTTGGATCACCTTCCCCTTGCAGACTCTCTATTCAAAGTCGCAGACTGTGAATCTGAATTTGATTTTCATGAATTCAATCTCTGGTTAAAACAAAAGTACATAGATAAGGAAGACCCCATTCAATTCTGGGAGACGCTCTTGCCCCTCTTCTCCTTTCCAAAAACTCACCATTTTCCTGATTTGATCACCTGGTGTCAAGCCAAATATGATCTTGTGAAGAGAACAATAATGACTCGGGATGGAAACATTTTGATCACCATTACTGCTCAAAATATAAATCAAATGCTGTTGATACCTTCATCTGACTCCCTTAGCTATTTCTCACCAGCAGCTCTCATGGACTTGTATAATAAACTTACCTTCCCACAGAGAGCTCTCATTTTTGAACTTTTTATACCAGAAGATGTTGAATTACCCAGGAGAAATCCACCTTATTCATCTTCTATGTTCCGTGAAGCTACTAGACGTATCATCTCCCTACTGTCATACCTCTTAGCCTATGAAAGTGATAAACTTGTTGATGAATACATCCTTGGATTATTTTCTATTTTCAGTAAGGAATATCAACCTACATTCATGTACAATTATAGCCAGTTCTTGGCTGATAGTATACATGAGCAGTTTATTAACTTTACCACACAAGGAGTATTCAGGTATAGTTCAGTCATCATTCATTTGATTTTGTTTCAATAAGGAGATTCATTATCCATTCAGCTCAACAAACAAGATGAACGAGTGAATCAATTAGTGATTCATTGGAGAAAATTGGTCATAGCAGCATCATCAAAATTTTCATTTTCTCAGTTCATTGATTCTTTTGTTCATCCGGTTCTTCAGTTACTCAATAGCCAGACAGAGCCCAAAATTGGAGAAGAAATCAAGAAGATTGTACATCTATCTGAACAGACCAAGATTGGTGACTGGTATCTATACTAGAATTTTCTCACTAGAATACATTAGGCAGATGATATACATGGATGAATTTCACTTTGTCTTTGGTAAGAAAAAGTGACCGTTTAAGATCAAAGCAAAGGTAGGGTCATTCATTTGTAATACTAGGTCTGCAGGCATAGAGGCAAATAAATTATTGAAGAACATGTAGAATTTCCTAAAAATTCTCTACAAATCTACCTCTAATATCTATGTAGAAAATCTAACTGTAGATTAACTCGATAATGCAATATACCAAAGAAAAATACTATAATCTAGTTCTACTATCAAACTTGTGGAAGCTTAAAGATTGAGCTGAATCAGAGCTGAACACATATAACCATAAGAAGAAGAATCAATAGACATGAAACACAGAAAATACTCGGGGGAAGCCTCGGCTAAAAACCTCACTATCTGTATTATCATACAAGGTGGAAATACATCAAAATTATACAAAGGCTTAGCTCTCACAGCTAGCCAGCTCTCACTACAATCCTCCTGGATGCTCACAGGCAAACAAAGCTTCTCACAAGCCTTATCCTTTGTCCTCCAAGCTCCTATTTCCTTGCGCAGTTTCTCCTGGGTGATCCTCTTGTTACCAAGTGGAAGACTGATCACTCACACTGATCCTACACCCTGTCAGAACTACGCAATCCTCAAGGAACTTTGTTCCTTCTGCATGGATGAGTTTCCTTTATAGGAAAACTCATGCAACTGATAGTAACCTGTCCTTGATATTTAGCTCAACTAGGTATTTCTCAGAACAGATATGCATGAGTTAATGATGAGATAATATTTAGTTATCTCGAGTACACTAGTTGGATGCATGTATGCATTAATTGATTGAATTCACAATTAGTTCCTCAAACAGTTTGGAACTAGTTTAACTGGACTTAACTCAATAAACTGAGCTAACTAATTACAACTCAAATACAACTCAATCTTATCTCCTTAATTAAGGGACAATCTCCTTAATTTAAGGGATAACTGTTGCATGACTTTAGAAAGACTTCTAGCTTGAATTTATCCAAATAATTAACTCAAGATGAATTAATTGATTATTTTTCAAGCACTTGGTGAGACTAAATTCGAATTTTAATTCACAATTTTAATTCAAGGACAAATAAAATTGGAATATTCTCGATTCTATTTTTATTATTTATTGTTGCTATTTTCAAAACTCCCTCTCAACAAGAAAGGATTTCAACTCGATCCCAATCGTGAACCTTTGGAATGTTATGCATGCAACACTTCTCTCTAGTGTTGCTGCTCCAACAACTCCAGAAACAAAAAACATCCAACTTGAATCAGTATGATGCATCTGTCATCAAAGTCTCTGATTGCTATTGCCTCTGTCAACTAAAAACTATGCGCTTCTGCTGACTCAACCTTTCTGCACTGTTGTCAATCCTTCTCTACACTCTTCAGTATCTGACTACTCTAGCCTCTATCACTTTGATCTCTGATTGCATCAATCCCACTAATTCCTCCTACTACTATGTACTTTGGGCTCTTGTAGCAAGGTATGATCCATGAGATAAAACCTCTCAATGGACCCAACCCAATTTTAGCCTTCTTGGGACTATCACTTCACATCGCCCCACCTCACACTTGGAGGTATGGCTGCATGTGATACCTTTGCCCACTTTTCCAATTGTGGCTCCTCCACAATTGTCTAAGACTTCTTTTGGGACTGCATGTTGAGAGGTAATTTACTCTCCTTCTCAACCACCAAGTCTCTAACATTTTCCTTGCTCCTCAAGGCTTTGCATGTATCTTGAACCTCAAGAAAATACATTTTCTTAACTTGTGAACCGATCTGTTTCACCTGTCTTGTGGTGATGTGTCTAAGGAAAACCTTTCCCTTACTGAAGACAATATCGTAGCCTTTTTCCTCCAACATCGTGATCGATACCAAATTCTTCTTCAGTCTAGGCACATACTTCACATCTATCAAGGTGATAAGAGCTCCATGCTCCCTCTGAAAAGCAACCGTACCCACTCCTAAAACACTATACCTTTCATCGTCGCCCATCTCTATGCGCATCTTGAGGTCTTTCTCCTCTAAGGTATCGAATAAACTTTTATTGCCGGTCATGTGGAATGAGGCTCCATTGTCAATATACAAACCACAACCCATCATTGATGACACCATGCATGCGATGAGGGTAAAGTCCATCTCTAATTGAGAGGCTAATGCCTCACGTTTAGATACCTTTTGAGGATCCTATCGCATAATGACCCATTCATGACAATTAAAGCATCTCACTTTACACTTGTCAACCTTCTTTCCTCCATGAGAAGAATTCGATTTAGAATGAGAATCCTTCTCCTTCCATTTCCTTGCCTTACTTGCTAACGCCAGATTTTCTTCATCATCCTTGGATGAAGAACCATCTCATGTGCTCCTCCTGATCTCCTCCTGCATGAGATCCAACCACAGTTATTGCCAATCTGGTAATTTCTCCCTTCCATTCACAGAGTCCTAGTAGCTATTCCAGCTCTTTGGAAGGCCAAGGAGAGCAGGGCTCACCATATCATCATCGGTAGTAGCTATTCCCACACTAGTAAGCTCATCTCTTCAAGTGGTGATCTTGTTCAGATATGTCGAAATAGTATCGCCGTTCTCCATCTTGATTCTTCGAAGCTTATCCTTGAGCGCCAATTTCCTCTGGTCGCTACTGTTCTGGTAGAGGTCCTTCAATTTCTTCCACATTGAATATGGAGTATGCTTCCCGTGGAGACTCGAGACAATATGGTTTCGAACTTTCTCAAGGATGATCTGTCTCGCCCTCGCACACACTTCCTCCATTTAGCCAACTCTTGTGCATTAGTTGAACCTGGCTTTGGGATTTCTTGATCAATGAAATCCTTCAAGCCGTTGTCTTCTAATACAACCTCCATGTGATCTTTCCATGCTATGTAATTCGAGCTTCCTTCCAAGGCATACTCAAGTCTCAAGCCATAGAACGCCATTGGAAAACCTTGAAGTATGATAAGAATTCGATTTTCACCTGCAACCCCGAACTTCAAACTTCGAATTCTCTTCTTCATATACTGTTCACAGCTCTGATCAAATCAGCTCTGATACCATGTAGAATTTCTTGAAAATTCTGTACAAATCTACCTCTGAGATCTATGTAGAAAACCTAACTATAGATTAACTCGATAATGCAATATACCAAAGAAAAATACTATAATCTACTTCTACTATCAAACTTGCGAAAGCTTAAAGATTGAGCTAAATCAGAGCTGAACACATATAACCATAAGAAGAAGAATCAATACACATGAAACACAGAAAATACTCAGGGGAAAGCCTCAGCTAAAAACCCCACTATCTGTATTATCATACAAGGTGGAAATGCATCAGAATTATACAAAGCCTTAGCTCTCACAACTAGCCAGCTCTCAGTACAATCCTCCTGGATGCTCACAGGCAAAGAAAGCTTCTCACAAGCCTTCTCCTTTGCCCTCCAAGCTCCTATTTCCTTGTGCAGTTTCTCCTGAGTGATCCTCCTGTTACCAAGTGGAAGACTGATCACTCACATTGACCCTACACCCTGTCAGAACTACACAATCCTCAAAGAACATTTTTCCTTCTGCATGGATGAGTTCCCTTTATAGGAAAACTCATGCAACTGATAGTAACCTATCCTTGACATTTGGCTCAACTGGGTCTTTCTGAGAACAAACATGCATGAGTTAATGATGAGAGAATCTTCAGTTATCTCGAGTACACTAGTTGGATGCATGCATGCATTAACTGACTGAACTCACAATTTGTTCCTCAAATAGTTTGGAACTAATTTAACTGGATTTAACTCAGTAAATTGATCTAACTAATTACAACTCAAATAAAACTCAATCTTATCTCCTTAATTAAGGGACATTCTCCTTAATTTAAGGGATAACTGTTGCATGACTTCAGAAAGACTTCTAGCTTGAATTTCTCCAACTAATTAACTCAAGATGAATTAATTAATTATTTTTAAAATAGCTGGTGAGACTAAATTCAAATTTTAATTCACAATTTTAATTCAAATACAAATACAAATTGGAATATTCTAGATTCTATTTGTATCATTGCTTGTTGCTATTTTCAACAGAACATGAACCTTCAACCAAGTTTCACTTGGTCCAATGATCCTTTTGGGATTTTCTCTGCATTAAGAATTTAATTGAAGGCAACACCTTACAATCACACTCCTAGGCCAGAATTAGAAAAGTTTATGAACTAGGAGAAGTGGTCTGAAGGGACTCTCCTGGAAGTAGATGAGCATGTTATAACTACTCCACAAAAGAACACTCCAGCCACCCAGAATACTCAATATAAATAACTAGAGAAGAAACTTTATCAGCTACATAATCAGTTAAAGAGTATTCTATACTGCATAAGAAATTGAAAACTAGATTATCAATGTCATCAGGGAGCAGGCAACCAGAATTAGTTGATCTTGGGGATCTAGAGTATATCTCATCAGCAAGAACCACTGATCCAAAAACTCCTTCTTCTTCAAATCCTTTTTTAGCAGAACCTATGGAGATTATTCATTCCACTAAGCCCAGCTCTATAGAAGATAGTAATATCTTCTCCAAATTTCTAGAAATTAAGCAAAAGAATGAAACTCTTAAGTAAAAAAGGTACAGTCAGTTTTGGAAACAAACATCCACCTCTCAACACAAGCTTCTCTCTGCCTTTGACAGTGAAAGAGGAAGAATGAAAATGGATTTCTTGTAGTCTCAGATTCCATTTCCCAAGTCTACAACATACTACAAGAAGAATATATTTTCATTTGATGTAAACCAGATACATCCTATTGATCAAATGGATTTGCACAGGTAATCAAGTGAGATGTTATTCTCAATAATGACTCAAAATTCCATGTCTCTCTCTAAGCTTAGAACTGCCTTGTCAAATGTGCAGTCACAGCTTAAGATTGAGAAATTTTCATATTTAGCTAAAGATAGCATGCTAAAATCTTTAGAAGACCTCATTGTTAAAATTGGATATGATCCCAAAGATTGTAAAGAAGTTGAAATACTTAAGAAAAAGAATATAGAGATAGCGGCCTTGAAGAAACAGTTGAAATTTCCTTCAACTAAGGATCCACAAACCAGGGAAATGGAAGAGAATGAACAACACAGAGAGGAGTTGTTGAAGCTCATCATAGAGCAAAACATACAAATTAAAAGCATGGAAGAACAAATAGAAAACCAAGGAAAAAGAGGCAGCACAACTTGCTATAATTCCAGTAACAATAGTTCCCATAACAAGTACAAAGCCAAGCTCATCTTCCACTGGTATTGCCTCAACATCAACAACAATTGAAACAACAAAACTATCACAGGAATTGCAAGCACAAGAGCAACAAAATGAAAAGTTACTCCAAAAGTTCCAAACTATGGAGTCACAAAAGGTCAAAAATGATACATTGTATGTAGAGGAAATGAAAAAGTCACACAAACATGAACTTAGGGTTAAACAATTAGAGAGTAAGTCTCTAATGGCAGACACTTTGGCCTAAGACAAAGAGGATGTCTGGTTAGATATCAACCACTCCATAACAGAAGTATGGCCATCCATACAAATAATTTTTGAGCAGTAAGAGTTAATTGCCAAATGCAGGACATAAATTGAGAAGCAGAGGGAAGCAATGAGAACAAAGCCTAAGGAAGCAGTAGGAATGATAAAAGTATTAAACTCCAAGACTAAGCAAGAGTTACAGGAAATCAATGTTTCAGATATGACAACTACTATTTTGGAAATTAAGAAATTCCTACAAAAGAAGAATTTACTGACACAAGTGGAGACAAAGTGTGAAACTTTGAACATTGTTGTCTGAAGATTTGATTCTAAATTCAATGTGTTAAGCAAGAAAGGTTTACCAAGGTTAGTGTCATAAAATGATCAATTAGTCAAATTAGAGGATTACTGTGAAAATTTATATACTATTGTAGCAGATAACAACCAATTTTCAAGGATAAAAAGACATATTACAGGGAAAGAGTTTTTGGAAGCCTTGAACTCTGACCTCACAATTAAACATGAAGTTGGACACCTTTTTCTGACTAAACCTAATTTTGAAAGATATACCAAAGTTGATGAGATATTTAGAAGGATGGTAAATCTGGAAATACCAAGTGAAGAGAGGTGGGATCAATTATGTGAAACAATTGTTTAACCTTTTGATCATAACAAGAAGACAACACAAAATATTTTGGAGGGCCAGTCATCAACAACTCCCTACCTAACAGGGACACATCATCCACCATTTTTCTTTTCCTATTTTTCTTTAAGATATTTTTGTAATCAGTTTCAGATATTTTGTTTAGTATCTAAACTATTATAAATAACTCTCTTCTACGAGTTATTAAGGGTTTCACCCTTGCATAAGCACTTTGTAAGCATTCAATGTACGCAACTTTTATGGATCACTAATGATAAAGCAGAGAGTTTTGAATTTTCGTATATACAGTTTTGTTTCTCTTGTAAGTTTTCCAGTGTATCTTTCATTTTGTATTCTACATATGTTTGAGTTTTATAAAGGTAACTAGGTAAGTGTAACTGTGTTTCAGTTATTCTTAAATTGCTTCTGAAGTTATAATCATTAAAGAGAATGGGTTACTGAACTACTTGTTTAAGTATCTCCCTCTAAATCATTCAATTGTCAGTATCTTTATAATCTTAAGTATATTTTGTTTAGATTTTCAAACATTGGTTGAAGTTTTTACTACTTATGATTATTTAATTTTCTATCTGAAAACTTAAGTAATCATATCCTCTTACTATTTCTACTTAACATCAGCAAAAACTTAAATCATTGTGGGGAATTAAATAGCAGCCCTTTGTTTATTGGTTAGTATTATCCAAAAGGTTGAACATCATTGTTATAATTTGTTTCATACATTGGTCCTCCAATTAAATCAAAACCAATAAAACATTATAGATGCTTTCGCATAACCAATTGACCTTAGGTTATATCAAAGGACAACACTGCACATATAATGTCGACACCTCTTAAGTTTTATGGACCCCGAGTTGATAATTTAAGTTGGTAGTCTTGGGAGTTGCAACTTTTTTGTTGCAATACTGGGGCTCATCACTTTTTGGCGTCATTGCTGGGAAGGTGTCAAAGTATGCATTGTTTTCTTCCCTAATTGATCCATTTATGCAGAAAAAATTTGCATTAAAAAAAAAATACTTCTACAACACCAACTCCCCCCATTCGATCACGTGGTGCAGTAGGAGCCACCCCACCATCCACTTTTTCAGGTAGAAGAATAAGAGGTGGAAGAGAAGGTAGAAGAAATGGATGGAGATGATGAAAATGAGGAAGATCCTCTTGTATTTCCCATTCAAGATACTAATATTAGTGTCCATATGAAGAGCATCGCTTTATATTTTCTTCTCAACTTCCATGGTATGAGGTCAAATGATCTGGAAAAATTTGTAGATCTTATCGTTACTTATTAAAAACTCAAAATTTGAGATTGTTTCTGATAACATTGAAGGATGGAGCTCTTAAATGATTCATGAGTTTAGGGACTAATTCAATAAGATCATGGAAAGATATGGAAAATATATTTATATAGAATTATAAAGATCATGATATTAAAGAATAAATCTTTAGAATGACTCAAAAAGAAGATGAGAACCTTCAAGATCTAATAGAGAGGTTCATGTATAATGTTAAGAGGGAAAATTTACATCATTTAGGATCTGACACACTAAGAACCTTCTTACTTAGAACAATTAGGGATCAGTGGCTTGATCTTCTTGATCTCACGAGTAGAGGTGATGTATACCAATTATCATTTGAAGAAATTTGTGAAACATGCAAAAGCATATCAAGAGGAAGGGAAAAAATAAGTAAATCAACATCAAGATTGGTAAGTCAAGCTAAACTTGGAAATTTATTTGATGACTTTAAAACATAAGTTATTAGCAATCTAAACGAATGAGTAGAAATGTTAAGAATGCAAGATGAGGAAAAAGAAGCTGATGACATTTGTGTTGTCCATGCAAAATCACATGCTATTAAATATTTCCCATCATTACCAAGGTTTAAGGAAGTTTACCAAGTGGACAATGGAGCAAGTCAATCACCAAAGAATCTATGCTATGTAGCTCCAAGAGGACCATGGTAGCTCAGTCAACCTAGTATGATGCAAGAACCTAATTCAAAATTTCAAGTTTATGCACATCCATCTCAAAGTGATTGGAACACACCCTTTCCTTGGAAACCTTGGCCATCTCAACCCCAAAATAAATCTTAGAAACAAGGTTGGCAACGACCTTATTGGATCAATCCACAATATCCTCAATATTTTCCTCAATATCCTCCACACCCAACTCCATGTAATCCCTACCATCCACTTCCACCAGAATCGCAACCTCAACCGCATCCATATCAAATATCCACTCCCACTCAACTACCTGTACCACCATTTCCAAACCCACACAAGGATGTATCTCAGCCCACTTACAATGTTGAGGTAGAACACTTACAGACATTTACTCTTAATCTAAATGGTACTCATCTTATCTCAGGAAAAGTATTGCAAAAAGAGATTCTCTTGATGTCATTGAAGATTCAAATGTGAAGACCAAAGAATCATGGGCTACACTTGATGAAGAGTGGACATCATAATCAAAGATTGAGAAACCCACCTCATACTGACCATCATATCCTCAACGTGTTCAAAATACTAATCATAAAAAATAAAATTGAATGTCATGGAAGAAGAGGAAATGGGAAGAGATCCAAATGTGAAAATGGACCAAGGGCATCACAACTATATTGAAATATGGTTCCAGACAATCATTAAGATGTAGCAACACACTCTTCTTCAAAAATTCCCGATCTCATCTTAGTAAAGCATTTGGTCTCTCACATTCATGTACATGTCAAAGCATACAGTTCGAGCCTGCAAATGAGTTTATCCATCATATTGATGTGCACATGGCGCCATTGGAAGTATTTATATACTTGAAAGAGATTTTGTTTTTTTAAGTATAATAGCATAGAAAAAAAGGAAAAAGAGAAAAAAGGAAAAGAATAAAATCTTAGGTGAAAACCTCTTTTTAGGTGCATGAGATTGGCTCACCAATTAAAATCCTCCATGATGCAGTCAATCGGTTGGAAAATAAAAAGAAAATAAAAAGAAAAGGAAAAGATCCTAGGTGAAAACCTCCTTTGAGGTGCCTAGGAAGACCTGCTAATTGAAAACCTCATTGAGGTAGCTAGTAGGCCTAAGAAAAGAGAAAAAAATGAAAAAAAATGAAAATAAAAAAATGATTTCCTCCGTGTATCTCTATCTAATGAATGCAAGTGCTCTCCAACCTTTGCAAGCAACAAGAACAAGTTAGCACCAAAAGAAAAAAAAAGTCGATCAAAATCCTAGTCAAAGAAAGTCAAACTTGGGATTTTTCATATTTTTCTCAGATTCTCCAACAAATAATTCCATGTCAACCATCAACCTCATCTATTTCCAACATCCACCCATCATTTCCAAGCTTTTCCCATTCATTTTCATCGTCGTCCTAAAATGCTACAAGAGGGTTCTATTTTGCTACAGGAGGCCAAAATACACAAAGCAGAAAATTGTTTTTATTATATATCAAAAAGTGTGCATCCATTAGACGAGTTGTTTCATGGGGAGATGCATATGGGTAACATGCTCAAGCAATTTTAGAAAATTCTAGTACATGCTTTTGGAGAAATTTGCCTCCATCACTTACAACCATTTTTATTTTTTCTCGAGATTCATGCATCCATTGGCCTTTTTTTATGGCAGGGTTCATAAGGATGATGGAAAAATTCTAAAAAAAATTCAGGTCAATCTGGTCTACCGTTTGAGAGATATGGATAAAATAATTCTGCTAGAAGGGGTTGTCCTGAAATGCTACAGGAGGAAGATTCGGTTGGAGAAAGAGTAAAAAAGGTCATGTATCCTTTAGGAAATGTTGAGAGAGGTCCACCATAGCCTCATCATTCATTTTCCACACCCCTTGACCTCTTCTCCACCCTCATTTTCACCTTTGTCCATGAAATATCTCCATTTTCACCCCTTCTTTCATTACTTTCATCACAATCGAGGTTTTTAATCCTTGTCCATAGATTGATCATGAATTATCAATGTTTTTGGAAGCATTATCTAAAGGATATTGTTGTCATAGAAGGGTTTCTGTGACTGCTATAGGAAGAACTGCATTCATGTACCAGTCTACAGTTACCTTACAAGACCACAATTAATAACACTAGAATGAAGGACCAATCATCTTGAAGACATTATAGAGTCATTTCCTCAATTTTGGGCAGCTACAGGACCTCTACAAATTGTTGCAAGATCACTTTTAATCTCCAACAGCAACCTCTGATCCATGGTGGCACCTATATTTTGATCATATGAATCATGGAACTTCAATAAAAAATGAGAGGATTCCATTCAATGAAAAATTATTGATGAAAGTGACATTTGTACCTCAAAGAGAATTCCAACAGATTCATCAATGTTCCAACAACCTCATGCAAGCATCAAGTCAATCATCAACTACAACACCCACATCATGAGCATCTTAGCAACAAAATTTTAGCCAAGGATGTGAAGAAGCAACAACAACAACAAAAAACCTAGAAGATCTCCAAATTCAAGGCTATTAGCAATAACACCTCTAGCAAATCATCACATGCAACTTTATTATCATCGGTAGCAGCTTCAGAACCATCAAAGGAAATTTCAACACTCATATCAGCAACCTCAATGTCACCTACAAAAACACATCAAGGGTAAGGCTCAAGAAGCCATCCAAATCATATTCCAATGAGATAAGGAAGAGAATTGCATGAAGAACAACAGGGGAAGAATATGGATAGGCTGCTCAAAGGATGAGCAATAATTTCAGTCGGGGGGTGATGGGCCTCCAAATTAGACACAAATTGAGGCCCATCTAACCTTTCCTAGGAACATAAAGGCTATATTAAATCTCTCCTTCTACACTTAATAATGTTTTTTTAGATTTAATATGTTCATTAGGAAGGTTTAGAGATAATCACAAGTTTGTGCCTAATATTATTTACTTCTGTAGAATATTGTGAGAATATTGAGCATATTATGAAGACTGGGATGAGGAGATAATATAGGGACTTTCTCCCTAATACAGGAGGATAAATATTGGATGGTAAATGAACAAAATATCATGAAATAATTGACAAATTCTGGAGCTCCACTCATTGAGAAAATATATGAATGTGTTCCCTGTCATTTAATGTAGATTCCTAGTGTTGGGAATTAGATCCACTATTTGAGGGATTTTGGAGAGGAAAGCCTCCTCATCATTTTTTATAAGTACCAATATGATTTTTCTTCTAGAGGTATGTATTTTTAGTCTTTTTGTAGAGAAAAGATGAATTTTTGCAGCTCCACTTTCATTTCTAGCAGGGATGTACTTAAATTGATTCAAATAATGAAGTTTGGTGCCATTTTTAGCTTCTAAAGTGTGTTCTCCTTCATAGGAATCTGAGTATCATTGGGCTTGGCCATCCTAGGAGCCTCAAAACCTTTTGTATAATTTTCTTTTATTATTTTCACTTCCTATTCACATGCATCTCTTATTATGTTTTTCCTATTTCTGCATTTAGTATTGATGCTTCTTTTGTTGTTGGATTGGGTTAAATGATTGAAGTGAGCCTTTTTTCAGGTTATTTACAGATTCAAAAGCATGATTCATCCTTATAATATCTTTTAAAAGTCATATTCATCATTGAGCTACTTGGATTGGTTTACTAGTTCACAAATCTAGAATTTCTGGAAGTCCTTTGTAGCAAAAAGTAGTAATGTTCTGCTATTTTTTAGAACATATTAATGAGCTTAAATTGAGTTGATTCCACTTGTATTAGGTCATAAAAACATTAAAGTTAATAAAAAAAATTACCCCAATGCATTTTCACTTGATTAGGTTAGACTTTTGATAGATTAACTAGCTCACTAGTTCTTGAATTTCTAGATTTTAGTGTAGTAATTTTCTGCTATTTTTTAGCACAACTTAACAGGGGTATTTTGGAGTGATTCCACTTGGAATGGAGTCTTAATACATCCTAATTAATAAAAAAAACTATCCCATCCAATTTTCATTTTATTTAATTGGTCATTCAATTAATTATCTCCTCGTGTAGCAATTTGGTTTCACTTGTAGCAATTCTGTTTCGCCTATAGCAACCTCCTGTAACACTTCTGTAGCATGTGTAAACTTGACCAGATTTTCTCCAAAAGCTTGGTTTTTGTGTCTTAGGCTTGAATCATAACCCCTATGCTCTAACTCCATGATTGAGGAAGAATAGATACCAATTAGGACATGGATTTTTACAAAGTAGATTAGGCTTATTTATTTGAATTCATGCTCTTAGGATTTCAATTACAAATTGTTGTTCTTGCCTAGGATTAATTTCTTTTCAAAATAAAATTTCCATTTTTGCAATTATTTTAGCCTTTTGATTTCATGAAATTCACTCCATTACATCAAATCAACGAAATAAGGACACATTGTATGTTGCACATATAGTGCCGTCTCCTCTTAACTTTGTACAAACCCCATGTTGATAATTAAGTTGGTAGCCTTGGGATTTGCAACATTCTTATTGCAATACGGGGGCTTATCAGCTAACATCTTATTGCAGAGGATTTTGGGTGATATCATACTCATCCTAGATCATTCTACACCCTAAATCATCATTATCTTGAACTTCACTAACTGTAACATTAATGGGTCATAAGGTTTTGCATAAGGCAGTGGCCAACTGGCATCTTATAGTTGTCACAACCCCAAATATTATAATTATTAATGAAACTTCTTTGAAAAATTGTTTACAATATTTTAGTTACCTTTTGTTTTTTTTGTTCTTTAATTTCATCACTTTAATATTTAATTTTTAATTTATTTATTAATTAAATATATATCTGGTTGTCATATGAAAATTAATTAAATTATATGGTTCATGATTTTTATTAATTCTATTAAATTTTTTGGCTAACCCCAGAGAATTGATCTGAAATATCATAGTACAAAACTTCATAAACACAACGCTAATGAGCTCACCTCGGGGCATCTAAATTATTTAAATATGGAATAAAATTATTTTAAATTAGAAAATATAGAATAAAATTAAAATGGAGTGAAGATTTTTTATTAAAAGAACATCAACCTTTATAGTGTAAATGAATTGTTAAATAAAAGGAAAAACAAAAGCATCATCCATTTGGAAATGGAGTTTTTAAACAAAGGGAGAAAAATAAAGGCGGGGAGGAAAAATAAGGTCACATTTTGATTTATAAATTGTCATGAAGTAGTTCATCATAATAGATCTTACAAGTTTATGTAAACAATTTTTTATATGTTATTATCTAAACAAGTGTTGTTATATTTTTATGTAAGCAAGTGTTATTATCTATGATTACGGTTTGATATTATTATCTTACAACATAAAACACTGAAATAAAATGAATCCAAATCAAAATAATATCACATCATCCACACAGTGAGAAAAAGGGTTACTTTCAGAAATTCAATATGGGAAAACCTATATTGAGGACTATCAAATGCCCTTTCCTTCTGAAAAAATGCAAAAATGAAGAAAAGTGAACTCACTATGAATGTAAATCTTCCTCCCACCCCATTTCTCTTCCCAAGCTATGGGAGGTGTTACTTTTAACTAGCTCAACCTATATGTTCTCACTATGAAAATTTTGTTACAAAAATCTTGATTCTCCAAAGCTTGCTGAATTAAATTTGGACAATACCATTGCATTAAGTTCGTTAAGAGCTTTCCAACAATATAAACTTTACCTCAATCTGACTCCCATATTGAAAGATATGCTCAATTTAAGTCTGGCTAATTATATATCACCATGTTAACAATGACCATCACATGGCATACATGCAAACACATCATGCCTCCATGGCACATGTCACCTCGACCCAAACTATCAGGGCCCATAGGGCATGATCCCTTTGCCTTTTTTCCTTTGTATCTGATTTTTGGAGGTAATATGGGATGCAAGAAATAATTCATATTGTAATATCCCTCAAACCCCTAGGATTTCCAATTATTTGTACCTTCTTCCTTCCTGAGGCACATTGTGGAGCCCACAAAGCATCCATGTAGCCACCTATCCTTCGTGGCATCTGTTGAAAATGCAGCAAGAAGTTACTCATTTAATTTGTCCTTGAATTAAATTAGGAATTAAATTATAATTCCACATCTCATGGCAAATTGTAATAGTTAATTAAGTTAATTTGACTTATTTAGCTCAGTTAATTCAAGTTGAGGGTCTAACTAGGGTCATGTAGAGTGTCTCCTAGAATTAGGAGCACTAGTTGAGTTTATTTTGAGTTGTAATTATTTAATTCAGTCCAATTGAGTTAAAGGCAATTAAACTAGTTCCAATTGATGAAGGAATTAGTGGCAGATAAAAAATAGTGGGGTGTAACCAATAACGGTTAGGTGTAACCAACAATAGTGGGGTGTAACCAACATCAGTGGGGTGTAACTGATTGTGATAGGGTGTAACTTACTATAGTGGGGTGTGACTTACTGTAGTGGGGTGTAACCTGCGGTAGTGGGGTGTAACATGAAGTGATTGGTAAATTGAAGATTCACTCATAATTAACTCATGCATGTTAAATTAAATAAAGACCCAACTGAGATTGGAGTTCAAGGACAATGTAATATCAATTGTATAATCATATGGATTGTATAAGTGGTGCATGCAATCAAAGGAACGCCTATGAGGATTGTGCAATTCATAATTGTGGGATTTCCCAATTAAATATGGGCTAATTTCCAAGGGAACATCACAAGGAAATAGGAGCTTGGCAGGCAACAAAATTGGCTAAGTATTGGCTTGAGCTTGTCTAAGAAGTAGTCAGATAGATAGAGATAGTGCAAAGGTTTCCTGGGCTTGAGCAAAGCATTGTAATCTTCTCATATTTTTTTATTATTGAAATATACAGATAGCAAAGGTTTTAGTTGTGTCTTTCCCCAGAAAATTATTGTGTTATGTGTGATTGAATTGTTTCTCTTATATGCTTCATGATTCCATCAATTGTTTATTGTTTCCGCTGATGAGTAGAGTAGATTCAAGACAATTGTTTTAGGATATTACAATTTTAATTTTGAATCTACAAGGAATTTCTAAATGGTATCAAAGCTGATATCACTATAGAAGAGGAGAATACGAGTTTGTATTTTGCAGGAGAAATAAAATTTGCAGTATCATACTTCAGAGGTAGTAGGATGTCTTTCTATGGATTGACACTCGAATATTCCCTTAAGGGTAGTTCAAACTATATTTCTTGGAAGGATAGGATGGAGGGAGTGTTGGAAGACAATGGGCTTAAGGATTTCATAGGCAAAGATATTCCTAAGCCAGTTGATGCTGAGGATCTGGCAGAGTGGAGAAAGTGTGTGGCAAAGGCGAGAATGATTATCCTAGAAGGAGTTCGAGATCATGTTGTCTCGAACCTCCATGGTAAGGAAAATCCATTTGTAATGTGGAAGGACTTGATATACCTATTTTAAAACAACAATGACCACAAGAAATTGGAAATGAAGGACAAGCTCAGAAAGATCAAGATGGATAAGGGAAAATCAATACCGAAGTACTTAACCAATTTCACCCAATGTCATGATGAGCTTGGAAGTGTCAGTGTTACAGTTGCTGAAGATGATATGGTGAGCCTAACACTTCTATGCCTTCCCGAGAGATGGCACAACTACCAGGACTAACTTAATAGGAGGGAGAATCTACTAGAGTGGGAGCGGTTGTGGTCCAACTTGGTACAAGAAGAGATTTGGTGGAGCACCAAATATGGATACTCATCTAAGCATGATAATGAGGATAATTGTGCCTTAGTTAGAAAGGTGAAGAAAGGGAAGGGGAAGTCATCCCTTTCCAAATCAGATTCCAGTAAGGGCTGCAAGAAGAAGGACTTGTCAAGGATTAAATGTTTTCACTATCATGAGATGGGATGCTATGCCACAAAGTATCCGGATAAGAAGGCCTATAAGAAGCCCTCAGGAGGAGTGGCAGATGAAGCTCTTGCTTCAAAATTTGAGCTGGATTTCACCCTCTTTTCTTGCATGGTGACATCGGTGATGGGTAGTGTGTGGTACCTGGATAGTGGAGCCTCATTCTATATGTCCAACAATAATGATTTATTCAGTGACTTAGAGGAGAAGGACCTCCAGATGCACATCAATATGGGAGATGATTGGAGGTATAGTGCCACCAGCATCAGTACTGTTATGCTTTAGAGGAAGTCCAGTTCTCCTCTCACATTAAAATATGTCGCGTGTGTTCCAGGTTTAAAAAATAATTTGGTTTCAGTTGCCATGTTGGAGGACATGGATATGATGTGATATTTAGCAAGGGAAAGGATTTCCTTCATCACATATCCTTAGGACAGGTGAAGTGGATCAGAGTTCGGGTGAGGAACCTCTACAAATTATATGTATAAGTCTGCGCTACTTTGAGCACAAAAGAAGAGAAGGTGTAGAGCCGAGACATCAGTGAGCTGTGGCATAGAAACTTGGGTCACTTGCACAATAGAGATTTGAAGATCATGGAGAGACACATGCAAAGGGTGTACATTGGGTAAGTACACCAAAGATTCCTTTCATGATAAAGATAATCGATCGCAAGTGATCCTTGATAGAGGTCATTCAGATGTGTGTGGACTATTCTCGATAATCTCTATGACCAAGAAAAGGTATTATGTGATATTTGTTCATGATTTTTCTCGTAAGTTATATATTTTCTTCATCCAGACGAAAGATTAGATGTTCGCTAATTTTTTTTGAATTTAAAGCAGTTGTGGAGAAAGATACTAGCAGGAAAGTTAAATCTCTTAGAAGTGAAAACGCTAGAGAATATGTGTCGAATGAATCCAAGAAATTTTGTGCATCAAAAGGAATTCGACAGAAATTAGTAGCACCTCATAACCCACATCAGAATGGGGTGGCTGAAAGGAAGAACTAAATTATTGTGGGAGTTTCATTGGCAATGTTACATGATTAGGGCCTACCATTGCACTTGTGGGCTGAAGCATGCAACATAATTTTTTATTTTCAGAACAAAAGTAGATGTGGCACACTTTAGGATCTTTGATTCATGAGTCCACTGTCATGTTACCAAGGATGCAAGGAAAAATCTAGAGCCAACAAATGATTTGGGTATATTTGTGGGTACGCTGATACACCTCACAACTATCAGGTGTGCCTACCATCCAACAGGATGAAAATGGTTCGTAGAGATGCGAATTTTGATGAAGAGAAGGCCATGAGATGTTCCCTTAAGAGGGAGCTTCACTTGCATGCAGATGATGAGCTTTTAGCTCCAAAGGAGGAACCTCAGGATGATGTGGAGCAACCACATGCAGAGGAGCAGAGAGTGGAAATGCCCACTCATGTAGAGACTTCTAGAAATGGAAGGAAGCACACCAAAGAGGCTGACAGATTGATGCATGATTTTAGAGAGAATGTGGGAGAACCCACATCACAGTGCAGGCAGTGGAGGTCACTAGATCGGTACACTAACTACATGGATCTGATGAGTGAGAGTGTAGAGGTCGATCCATCCTCATTCGAGGAAGCAACGAAACAACTAGTATGGATTGATGCCATGGTTGAGGAGTATGACTCCATTATTAGAAATAATGTTTGGGAAGTGATCCTAAGACTAGAAGACAAGTTCGTGGTGAGTTCCAGATGAACCTCCTGTAATACCCTTCTAAGCCTGTTAACACCCAGGTTGTTCCCTTTGACTCCCAAGGGAATACGGCCGGGGTAACCACTAACCAATCTTTGGATTACAGCTTCTAGCCCAACTGTAATCAGAGAGGGCTCTCTCTTTGAGGTTTGTCTCTGTTTTGTGGAGATTTTAGGTTAGTTATGAAGTAGGGGTTTTGGTTTATGTTTGGTTGGAGGGATGTCTTTCTGTACTTAAAGTGGAAATCTGCAGATAAGGTTAGTCCATTGGGAAATGGAGTCTGTGGCTACTGGTTATTGAAATCTTGAGTTTGAGCAGCTGGAATTACAGGGCCATTTAAATACTTCATGAAACAAACTTGAGATTATGATGGTGAGATGAAAACAACCAGTGAAAAGCAATTAAGAATTTTTCACTAAGCTGGGGTGTGAGAAAGAGATATGTTGCTCAGGAGCAAAACTTGAATTCCTGAGACAATAATCACTGTGAAAGAT
>APFE031624663.1:35169-46712 GCA_000404065.3 Pinus taeda | reverse complement strand
ATCTTCTGATGGCCTCAGGGGGATGTAAGAACACAACTGAGCCTGAAGGGTCAAGCAACAGCTCTCTGAGTGGGATCATAACATTCAGCACATAGGTGAATTAGGTCAGGGAATTGGTTGACCTGAGGAAGCTTGAAGATTGGGAGGAAGGAATCCCAAATGCCCAATACATCTGTTCCAGCCACCTGTTTGGCCTTTAATTCATTTAGCAGGTGGAGGTGGAATTTGCTTTGTGATAGGAATTTCTCTGAGATTTGGTAATCCAGATCTGCCAAAGCCTGCCACTCCAATTCCCTCTGAGGTGCATTCAAAGGGGCAATATTGAGGGCCACAGCTGCTATTGGATTTTCCATGGTTACTTAAGAACTCTGTTTTGTATGTAAATTAGTGTTACTTATGCTGAGTAACAGAAAAGAGTATTTGTCGGAAGAAGAGGTGAATAGAGAAACAGAGGGCAGAAGGGTCAATGGTAGCAATTGAAATACTGCACACAGCACTTGAGAAGGAAAATACTTGTCTTTAACAGACTCTTTCTTAGTAATTAGGTGTAGGCTCGGTTTCCTTGTTCACGACTGCATGAACATAATGCAGGTTATGAGAAAGCTTTGGTAACAAGGCTTAGCCAGTGAATTTCGAGCTTCCAACTTCAAATGGGAACTGGACGGAAGGGATTTGCTGGTGAATTATGTGTTTTTCAGTGTTTTAAGTGAATTTCAGCTATTGCAGATAAAACCAGGCGCAAAGAGGATTAGGAGGGATAAATACCTGGTAAAATTGACAGTCCGGGTCACAAATGCAGGTGGGTAGGCGCGCCTAAGGTGTCCAGGTCGAATTCAGCAGGTTGGTGCAAATTTGGACGTGAAATTCATGCAGAAGACACAACAGAAGTTTATGCAAAAAGTGCAAAAAACGCGAAAAATTGGCAAAAATATGGATTTTTGGAACATTGGCGCCTTTTTCGGATGACGTCAGCATGACGTCATCGGGTGGGTCAGGGTCGGATGACGTCAGCATAACGTCATCAGGTGACGTGGCAGCTCATGAGTGGTCCACGGGGATGGTGAGGTGGCGGACAAGTGGAGCAATGGTGGACGGGGGCGCGGACGCGGCGATGACGCAGGCAGTGACGTAGCGGTGACGCTGGCAGGCGGATTAGCGGAAAACTGGAAACCACAGGCGGTATCATATCGAACCGCTTATGATACGGAAGGGGATCTGTCAGAGGGGGCTCCGATACGCTGTGGGGGCGACGCGTGGCCGAGGCCTGATGTTAGCCTCTTACAGATATCAGACGCTATCTTTCGGACGTCGGGGCCGGTCCGATATCCACGTGAGCCGTTGGATGAAAAGCGTCCGATCGGACGGTCGACGGGCCGATAACCTGTCCGGACGATACGGCATCGGGCGGGTAATAAAAAATGATTTTCCATGGGATTTGTGCTCGGGTGGGACTTTGGAATATTAGCAAATTTGCATGGTTTTCTAATGTATTTTTATAGAGTCGCGCATATCTCAAAAACTTTAGGAAAAATGGGTTTTTCATGTAATTTCTTTGCAAAATCGCGCGTGGCTCAAAACTTTGGATAAGTCAGGATATTGGGTTATTTCAATGTATTTTTGTACAGAATTGCACATAAGTCCCAAACTTAGGATAAGGCGGAAAAGAGGGTTTTCAACGTACTTTTGCCTTTTGAGCGGGTTTAAGGGTGAAAATGGGTTTTTTCCAAGGTTTTTTTGGCAAAATGAAGGGTTGAATAGGTAGATGAGTTCTGAAGGAGAAAAGAGGTTAGGCTTGGGTTCTCAAACTGACCAGATGTCAATTTGATTCCCTAGTGGTGAACATATGGCTATAATGCCAAGGGGGGGATATTTATAGAATGTTTGGGGTTTATACACCATGGTGTTATAATAGTAGGGAAAGGGTGACATAGGGAATTAGATAATAGAAGTTAAGGGTTAATATGGAGGGAGAGGGTAAATGAGGAGTGATATCACTAAGTTTATTTGAAAACAACTTAGCTTAGGGAGTAGATCAACATGAAAGGAATTTTGCACAAGAAATGTGGCTCTTAAAGGAAACCAGAACCAACATAAAACCTTGAATTCTTTCAAAAACACAACTGGTGTAGGGATGTTAGTAATGAGTGTTAAACAAGGAAAAAGGGAGGTTAGACATGCTTCATTGTGATGTTTCTTTATATTGACCAGCAGGATTTAGTTTGAAAGGAATATCACTTCTGCAACCCCATCTACCTACCCATCTACTTGCCTAGCATTTTTTGTTTCTTCTTGGAGGGTGCACTTGGAATTGCAGACGCTTATGTGCCTTTTCTTTTCCATTGGCTTTTTCTTTTGATTGCCTATCTAACACTACCCTTATTGCTTCCAAGGCCCCAGATTAAGCAGTTGGGAACCTTAGTTTCTCTGCCTAACTATTGGTCTGCAAAGATTAAACAGTTTGGACAGACTTCTTTCTCTATTCTACAACAGAAAATTGAAACATGGCATGATCCAGATTAGACTGTTGGACCATCCATCAAAATTTAGTAAACATGAAGGCATGTACACACCTTGCCTTGTCTTGGAAATATGGGATCTTTGCATCAGCAAAGTAGAGCATATTTGGTATTTGAATTTGCCAATCATGAAATATGAAACCTATTGGTATAGGTAACCAACAAAGCCCATGAAGGATCTCACCTCATCTACATTTCTAGGAACTTCCCCTCCATGATATCTCTTACCTCTTCTAGGTCCACTGCTATGCCATCCTTGGAAACCACATGTCCTAAGTAATGTATCTCAATCTGAAAGAAACTGTACTTGCTAAGCTTAGTGATGAGCCTCATCATTGGGTAACTATATGGACCTTAATACACTTCCTAGCTTATTCAAATCAACTCTTCTCATAATTTCTTACATATTTTGATTATATTTTGCTTAATGAGATGAGTAAAAGGGAGATATCTTGCCTAATGGACTAATGTGCATTGATTGCAGTATTTTGAGATCAAATCATGGAAATTTTGGCTAATTAAGGGTTGAAAATCGAATGAGACAAGGAGGATAGATTGTAGGAGATAGATCCTCCTCGTTTACTCCTCACTCATTTTAATATTCCTCCATCAATTCACACTAGCTTGGAGTTACAAGTAGCGAAGTCATGAAGATCAAAAGGCAGTTGAGCCAGTGATGGTTAAAGAGCCAGTTCATCTTGAGTTTGGGAGCCAAGCCCCTATATATTTAAGGAAGTCGTTGGAGACTTCAATTGTATAAATAAGGAGGCCTAGAGCCTCATTAGGATTCAAATTTTTGATGTAAAAACACCAGGAATTTTCAAGTTCAAGACTTGTGGAAGACATTGTTATGTAATTTTCTGATTTTATAATAAGAATGAGAATTTCCTTGATCCAGCACTGAGTTGATTCTGAGGGCTGAAGCTCTTGGGTTAGGGCCCAACCCTAGCAACAAAGGCTCCTCTTCTTGTATTTGTATGCTTAGTCGATTTCATAGATTAATGATTGAATTGTCTTTAGCATTATTTCATTGCAAGTATCTAGTCAATTTAACTTCTTAAATTTCTCTACATAAATTATCAATCCAGGTATCATAAAATGATGAAGTGTGGTGCACCATATGTGCCTAGTTAACCCTTTTTCTTACTTTGTTGTTTATAGTTTATGTTGTTTTTGGGGCTTTTTTCTCTTTTGCTTAAGGAAATTAATCTAAGAAAGAAAAGCTATGCTTCTAGGTGAAATACTGAATGTTAATGGACAATTAAATCTAATGACATCTAATGTTAGAATATAATTTCTAAAGAAAGGAGAAAATGAAACAAATCAAAACTTTGAACAGTTAGATTAATCTAAGTTGGCAAAATGTTTATGAAATGAAAGAAAAAATGATAACAGCTAAATGAAGTACAAGAAAACAAAAATAAAACTATTGCAATTAAACTAAAGGCAAAAGTAAAACTTGAAACTGATTTTAAACTAATGATCAGCCAGTAATCTCATCCATAAACATAATACTTCGCTAATTAACTTGAAAATCAGCTAAAGGCTCCGGAAATATCATCTTATAGCATGAGATAATGAAATTAAAACTATCTAACTCTAAACTCATTTATAAACATAACACTTCACCAATTAACTTGAAAATCAGCTAAAGGCTCCGGAAATATTTGCTTATAACATGAGAAAATGACATTAAAACTATCTAACTCGAAACTCATTTATAAACATAATACTTCTCCAATTAACTTGAAAATCAGCTAAAGGCTCCGAAAATATTTGCTTATAACATGAGTGACTATATTAAGAAAGAAAAGGTACTGAACAACAAGAAAATCTCATTCATAAACTCAATATTTCGCCAATTAGATAGAGGATAAACCAATCAGCTAAAGGCTTCGAAAATATCCATTTTATGTAATGAGTGACTAATCTAATAAGCAAATACAAGAAAGATGTAAAGGAAAACTAATCCACTGTGTGCTCTAATGCTCCAAGCACCAATCGGAAAATGGGACGACTACTTTCTTGGAATATTTTATTAAGCATAGATTGCATGCTTAGATAAATCTACAATCAACCAGTTGAACACACTTGCATGAATGGAAAATCTAAACTATCAAACTTGAAAGCAATAAAATGACATACTTGAATGAAATCAAAGCAAAACTACAAAACAAAATCTACCCTACCTTACATTCTAACATGCTCCATGACATCTACTTCACATCTCCTTCCATGTTGAGAAAATCAAAGCTTTATTCAAATTGTTCAAAATTAAAAAGTACAACAAAGCTCTCCAAAGCTTTCCAAAGCCATCAAGGAAAAACTACAAGCTCCAAGCTACAAAAGCTAAGACTAAAAAGCTCAAAAGCTATCAGCCACAAGCTAAAAAATGAAGGAGAGAGATCTCCTATTTATACAAAAAGATGAGAAGTCATCTCATTAATGAGAGTCCATGAATCTCTCCCTCTACCTCTAGAGTCCTAATCAAAATAGGAACTAATAAGACACACGTCTTCTTAGAGTTTCAATACAAATAGGAGATGTGACACATATCCTCATGATCCCATGATCTTCTCCACTCAAATTCGAATTTGGCCTTAGAGTGCAACATATAGGTCTTCTAGAAGCCTCCTTTTGACCTACACATGTCAACAATCTCAACCCACTTGTTAGGTATAAGAATATGCACATTATTTTCTAATTTTTAACCATAAATTCACTAAAAAGGCTAAGAATCAATAAATTTTGGAAAAACATAAATGTGACCCAATGATAATGAAAGTGAGATGAATGTAGTGACATGGTAGTGAAATGTAGGTGAAATGGAGGTGATATAATGGACATAATAGTGAAAGTGTAATGGAAATGAATGAAAATTTCAAGACCCAACATACCCCCCAACTGAAGCTATTGCATGTCCTCATGCAATATATATTACATTAATTCTTTTGATCCTTGAGCTTTGGCTTAACTTTGCATGATATCATTTGATAACTTCATATTTCTGTAAAGTGTTTTACTTGAATCGCAACATGGTTGGTTCTTGTGTTACAACCATATTTTGTTGTTTCATTCTATTTTGATATTTGAACTTTGCATAATGGTATTTTGATTTTTGTTTGCAAAGTATATCTTTATTGGATTGCATGATGGTTGGTTTTTGTGTGACAACCATGATTGTGTTTTTATCCAATTATCCTTTAAGCACTTTTGAAAAGCCATTGTATGCTCATAATAAAAATGTAATAGTTAATATATTTTGGAAGTATGTGGGCTTCTAAATATGATATGAACATGGCAAGATATGAATATGAATGTATTCCCCCACTCCCAACTGGTGGTATTGGCAATTTTATGAAATGAGGAAGAGAAATGTTTTTCCAACAATTATCATTCTAGCTTTTTATGGAATTCTATGGTCAAAAGTTAGAAAATGACGTACCTTAACTTACCCTTTGAAATGGATGAGTTGTATGTGTGGTGGCTACAAAATTCTGATCATATTCCTCTTCAAGTGGCTGGACAAAAAGATTCATGGATAAAAGAGTCAAGATGACTTTTTATTGCTTATACTAAAACTTGCTGAATTTGCTCCAAAATGCTGAAAATAATAGTCTTTAGTCTTCAAAACTCATTGGCACAATTCCTACTATGTGAAAAGATGTTCTGATGTCGAACATAGTAGGAAATTTTTGACTTAGTGGACATTAATGGATGCCACTAGTTAATACGAGAACTCTCACCATTAATGACAATGAAAGTCAAGATGCCCAAATACATCTTGCTAGGTACGAATGAATTTGCCGATGTCGAGTCACCTGGAAGATCTGATGAACAATGGACATTAATGTATTCCTTTTGTTCATCGGCATGAGGACTTGCCATTAAGGCATGCAAGCCTCAAGGTGCTTTTGCAAGGAACTTAGACTCAAAGGACTATGAACTCAATAATTTGCATTGAAGTAGGGCTTATTTGCGAAATGAAAATGATAGGAAAGGGAAGCTGAAAATGGAAGATGGTAATGGAGAGTAGAAATGGCAATGGGCAATGAGCATGTAAATGAGCCTCTTGATTTTATTTGTGGGTTATGAGTGGAGAAAAAGTAATGGAAAGTGTATGTGAACGTAAATGGAAAATATGAAGGGAAATGAGGTGAATGGTTTATTATGAAGTATGGATGTGATGGAGACAACAGTATCTGAAATTTTTGCAAGTATTTGGATATAACTTTGCATTAGCATATTTCCTCTTTGTTGCTGATCATCCTCTTATGAAACAAATTGGTCTCTTAAGAGAGACACCATTCACTTGTAGCCATTTGTCCTTTCTCCTGGAACCTGCAAAAAAGAACTAATACTTCTGCTACAATGGAATATAAGATTATCAAAGGAGAGGGGTGATCAATCTCTCTAGTTATGATATTTACACACAAAACTAAGAATTTGTATTAATGAAACAAGTTCTTAAAGGAAAATCAAAAGAATTTATACCTTCTTTGGAATTAGTGCCTCAAGTTGAATGTGGCTTCTTTTCAGCAATTTATTTCATTATTTACTATTTTAACATTGATGATAGATTTCTCATTGTGTAGATTTTGTCGAGATCTTTCCAATGACACTTGAATCATCAAAATCTGATTTTGTATGAGAAAGTTAGGCTAATTTGAACAATGATGTTTTTCAGCTGCAAATTGACGTTTAGCTGCAGAATTAGAGAACAACTGCGGAATTGGACTTTAGCTGTGGAATGTGCACAGTTTTTGTAGCTAAAAATTTTGAACAAAAAGTTAGCCATTCATCTTTCATCATCAGTCCAAAATTAATCAATTTCTTCAGAAAAGTGAGAAAATAACTTATCATTTCATTGATTCAAAATTGTATTTTTTTCTTGACATGCGGCGACTTAGTGATAACGCACACCTTGACTTCCCTTTGATCGGGGTCTTTTTCATCAACTTGGATCAAATGGATAGGACACCATCCATGTACTGATATTTTCCCAGCTACCCATGTGGCTCATTTCGGCTCTTGACACCTGTAACCTACAAAAGTATGCAAATGGCTGCAGAATTTCTGGTTAGCTGCATAACAAAGCTGCATTCCGTAGCTAAAAGACAACCAACCATCAGCTTTGAATTTTTTGTATGTACAGAGGATTATTCTGCAGACCAACTACTGTAGCACTTGAACTTGTTTTGGATTTGACAATTCTCAAGAAACCATTTCCCAAAATTTTCATAGTTGCTGAATAAGATAGCCATGGTATTTTACATTTCCTTTAATAGAGTTTAGCTGTTTTTGGTTCAGGCACGCATATACTGAGCCATAGCTCATGTTTAAGACAACTCGGACCAAACAATAGGCTCTAAGGTTTCTCTGAGCATATCATCTTACCCGTATCTGGATACTTACAACTTCTTATTGTGGTGAAAAGTACAATGCCATGTTTCTCATAGAGGAGAAACAAACAGCTTCAGCAATCAAAAGCTCTCCAAATGAAGGTTGTTGATTTGGATCATTCTGTCAGCATTTAGAAATAATCTTTGCGGTATATGTATCAATTTACTATGCAAACAATTTATTCCTTGAGCCACATCAAGAGCCACAACCGAAAAATACAGAGATAGAGCTACAAGAGATTCAATCAAATAGACCACGACACCTTGGCATAACGATGTACGAGTTAAAAACGGAAGGCGTGAGGCATGGCAGGAGACATGGTGGAGTGGCATAATGAAGTCTGAGTTAAAAATGGAACAACACAGCCAGAATTGATCCAATCTCTGTAACGTGGAAATAATTCAAGAGAAGAGTCGTGTGATTTTGGATTGTAATCATCCGTAAACTGATGTACAGGTCACGGGGAGAGACCGTTAGTAAGAGGCGTGGTGTAGCAAAATTGAATGCTAGCACATAATATTGAGGCGTGGTGAAAACAAAAATAAAATGCTAGCACACAAGAATGAGGCGTGGTGTAAACAAAATTGAGGCATGGCGTAAACAACAGACTATTCATCAATTCAATTTCCATTTTTCTCTCTCGCGGCATGCAAAAATGGGCTTCAAAGAACTGAAAAAATATCCCTAACCACTTCAAATTTCTTAAATCGATTTTTGGGTTATCTAATTGACCCTGTCCCCGAAAAAACCCATGTTTATTTTTCCCTACTTCATCTTCGTTTGGCCGAATCGTGCAGTTGAAGTTTGACGTTTTTTTACTGTTTTGCATTTTCCTGAATTGCTGCATTCGGATGTGAAATTTCGAATTAGAGGTAAGACAATATGTCTTTGTTTGCTAGTGGTAGTGTGCATCCTTATGATCCTTATTGGAGATCCATGTGGGAGATAAGAAATTTTCAATCCTAATCATAGGAAAGGCACACTAATGAAGAGCGCATTATTTGAGGAGTCACGAAGCCATTTCATAAAGAAGAGTGGGGAATTGCTAAACAAAACCATGACCGAGAGACTACGCATGTAATGTTGAATTGAAGTCATTGGATTGGGAGCAGTTGACATGATGAGGCCATGGTAATCATGTCACAAGTTCATGTGGCCATTTGTATCGATGCATTGGGTCGACTTATTGGCAGCATGAGGGATCCATACAAAGTGGACATGAAACTATTGTGGAGTGTATTACAGGGCGAAGCTATCATCAATAAATACCACAGGAGTCTTGTCATTGAGTTGCTTTTTCTTTTTCCTCTGAAATTTCAAAATTTGTAAAAATGATTAATGGTTTTCAATTTCAGGCAGTAAAGATTTCAAGGTAAATATGCTAAAAATAGGACTTTGACTGAGGTCTTAAGCTGGTCTTTTTATTGATCCGGGTTAGGTGACTAGGATAGGATCCATGTTGGGATGATTCCGGAGATGAACATGTGGTCATTTTCTTCATTGGATGCATGTAACCTGCTAAACCTTAGAATTAGCTACGGAATTCACAATTAGTTGCCGAATCAGGCTGCATTCCGTAGCTAATTTGCAAAATCTTATTAACACAGGACACATTGTTTTAAGGGTCACTACAAACCATAACCAATCAATCTTGGATAGCTGAACCTATCAAAGCAGTTGGATTTTTTTTTTTTTTTTTTGAATCAAATGAAATGATGAAGTTTATTTTTCCCCCCTTTTTTTTTTAACATAAAATTCTTTTTCTGATCCTCCAGATCACACAAGGTGTAGGAGGAGAGCATACTCAAGAAATTATTAATTTTTTTAGATGTAAGAAATAAGGTCTCCTAATTACACTTCCCCGACAACGGTGCCAAAATTTCTAGTCAATTTAACGTCTTAAATTGCTCTACATAAATTATCAATCCGGGTATCGTAAACTGATGAAGTGTGGTGCACCATATGTGCTTAGTTAAGCCTTTTTCTTACTTCGTTGTTTTATAGTTTATGCTGTTTTTGGGGGATTTGTTTCTTATGCTTAAGGAAATTAATCTAAGAAAGAGAAGCTATGCTTCTAGGTGAAGTCTCCAAATGTTAAAGGACAATTAAATCTAATGACTTCTAATGTTAGAATCTAGTTTCTAAAGAAAGGAGAAAATGAAACAAATCAAAACTTTGAACAGTTAGATTAATCTAAGCCGGCAAAATGTCTATGAAATGAAAGCAAAAATGATAACATCTAAATGAATTCCAAGAAAGCAAAAATAAAACTATTGCAATTAAACTAAAGGCAAAAGTAAAGCTTGAAACTGATTTTAAACTAATGATCAGCCAATAATCTCATCCATAAACATAACACTTTGCTAATTAACTTGAAAATCAGCTAAAGGCTTCAGAAATATCATCTTATAGCATGAGAGAATGACATTAAAACTATCTAACTCTAAACTCATTTATAAACATAACACTTCGCCAATTAACTTGAAAATCAGCTAAAGGCTTCGGAAATATTTGCTTATAACATGAGAAAATGACATTAAAACTATCTAACTCTAAACTCATTTCTAAACATAACACTTCGCCAATTAACTTGAAAATCAGCTAAAGGCTCCGTAAATATTTTCTTATAACATGAGTGACTATAGTAGGAAAGAAAAGGTACTGAACAACAAGAAAATCTCATTCATAAACTCAATATTTTACCAATTACCTTGAGGATAAACCAATCAGCTAAAGGCTCTGGAAATATCCATTTTATGTAATGCTTGACTAATCTAATAAGCAAATACAAGAAACATGTTAAGGAAAACTAATCTACTATGTGCTCTAATGCTCCAAGCACCAATCGGAAAGTAGGACGACTACTTTCTTGGAATATTTTGTTAAGCATAGATTTCACAGTTAGATAAATCTACAATCAATCGGTTGAACACACTTGCATGAATTAAAATTGCATGAATGGAAAATCTAAACTATCAAACTTGAAAGCAATAAAATGACATACTTGAATGAAATCAAAGCAAAACTACAAAACAAAATCTACTTTACCTTACATTCTAATATGCTCCATGACATCTACTTCACATCTCCTTCCATGTTGAGAACATCAAAGATTTATTCAATTTCTTTAAAATTACAAAGTACAACGAAGTTCTCCAAAGCCAAAAATTCCAAGACTAAAAAGCTACCAAATGAAGGAGAGAGATCTTCTATTTATACAAAAATATGAGAAGTCATCCCATTAATGAAAGTCCATGAATCTCTCCCTCTACCTCTAGAATCCTAATCAAAATAGGAAATGATAAGGCGCATGTCTTTTTAGAGTTTCAATACAAATAGGATATGTGACACATATCCTCATGATCCCATGATCCTCTAGACTCAAATTCGAATTTGGCCTTAGAGTGCCACATAAAGGTCTTCTAGAAGCCTCATTTTGACCTACACATGTCAACAATCTCAATCCACTTGTTAGATTTAAGCATATGCACATTATTGTCTAATTTTTAACCACAAATTCACTTAAAATGGCTAAGAATTAATAAAGTTTGGAAAAACATAAATGTAACCCAATGATAATGAAAGTGAGATGAATGTAGTGACATGGTAGTGAAATGGAGGTGA
>APFE031624663.1:0-21741 GCA_000404065.3 Pinus taeda | reverse complement strand
GAGATCTTTCCAATGACACTTGAATCATCAAAATCTGATTTCGTATGAGAAAGTTAGGCTGATTTGAACAATGATGTTTTTCAACTGCAAATTGATGTTTAGCTGCGGAATTAGATCAGCTGCAGAATTGGAGAACAGCTGCGGAATTGGACTTTAGCCGCGAAATGTGCACAGTTTCTATAGCTAAAAAATTTGAATAAAAATTTAACCATTCATCTTTCATCATCAGTCCAAAATTAATCAATACCTTCAGAAAAGTGAGAAAATAACTTATTCATTTCATTGATTCAAAATTGTGTTTTTTTCTTGACATGTTGTGACTTAGTGATAACACACACCTTGACTTCCCTTTGATCGGGGTATTTTTCATCGACTTGGATCAAATGGATAGGACACCATCCATGTACTGATATTTTCCCAGCTACTCATGTGGCTCGTTTCGGCTCTTGACACCTGTAACCTACAAAAGTATGAAAATGGCTGTGGAATTTCCGGTTAGCTGTGGAACAAAGCTGCATTCCGTAGCTAAAAGACAACCAACCATCAGTTTTGAATTTTTTATATGTACAGAGGATTATTCTGCAGACCAATTACTGCAACACTTGAATTTGTTTTGGATTTGACAATTCTCAAGAAACCATTTCCCAAAATTTTCATAGTTGCTGAATAAGATAGCCATGGTCTTTTACATTTCCTTTAATAGAGTTTAGTTGTTTTTGGTTCAGGCACGCATATACTGAGCCATAGCTCATGTTTAAGACAACTCGAACCAAACAATAGGCTCTAAGGTTTCTCAGAGAATATCATCTTATCCGTATCTGGATACTTACAACTTCTTATTGTGGTGAAAAGGACAATGCCATGTTTCTCACAGAGGCGAAACAAGCAGCTTCAGCAATCACAAGCTCTCCAAATGAAGGTCGTCGATTTGGATCATTCTGTCAGCATTCAGAAATAATCTTTGCGGTATATGTATCAATTTACTGTGCAAACAATTTATTCCTTGAGCCACATCAAGAGCCACAGCCAAAAAATACAGAGATAGAGCTACAAGAGATTCAATTAAATAGACCACGACACCTTGGCATAACGATGTACGAGTTACAAACGAAAGGCGTGAGGCATGGCGGGAGACATGGTGGAGTGGCATAACAAAGTCTAAGTTAAAACTGGAACAACATAGCCAGACCTGATCCAATCTCTGCAACGTGGAAATAATTCAAGAGAAGAGTTGTGTGATTTTGGATTGTAATCAGCTGTAAACTGATGTACAGGTCATGGGGAGAGACCGTTAGTAAAAGGCGTGGTGTAACAAAATTGAATGCCAACACATAAGAATGAGGTGTGATGAAAAAAAAAATGAAATGCTAGCACACAAGATTGAGACGTGGTGTAAACAAAATTGAGTCATGGCATAAACAACAGACTATTCATCAATTTAATTTCCATTTTTCTCTCTCGCGGAATGCAAAAATGGGCTTCAAAGAACTGAAAAAATATCCCCAACCGCTTCAAATTTCTTAAAAGGATTTTTGGGGTATCTAATTGACCCTATCCCCAAAAAAACCCATGTTTTATTTTCCCCTACTTCGTCTTCGTTTGGATGGATCCTGCAATTGAAGTTTGACGTTTTTTACTGTTTTGCGTTTTCCTAAATTGCTGCATTCGGCTGTGAAATTTCGAATTAGAGGTAAGACAATATGTCTTTGTTTGCTAGTGGTAGTGTGCATCCTATTGATTCTTATTGGAGATCCATGTGGGAGATAAGAAATTTTCAATCCTAATCACATGAAAGGCACACTAATGAAGAGCGCATTATTTGAAGAGTCACGAAGCCATTTCATAAAGAAGAGTGGGGAATCGCTAAACAAAACCACGATCGAGAGACTACGCATGTAATGTTGAATTGAAGTCATTGGATTGGGAGCAGTTGACATGTTGAGGCCATGGTAATCATGTCGCAAGTTCATGTGGCCATTTGTATCGATGCATTGGGTCGACTTATTGACAGCATGAGGGATCCATACAAAGTGGACATGAAACTATTGTGGAGTGTATTACAGGGCGAAGATATCATCAATAAATACCACAGGAGCCGTGTCATTGAGTTGCTTCTTCTTTTTCCTCTGAAATTGCAAAATTTGTAAAAATGATTAATGGTTTTCAATTTCAAGCAGCAAAGACTTCAAGGTAAATATGCTAAAAATAAGACTTTGACTGAGGTCTTAAGCTAGTCTTTTTATTGATCTGGGCTAGGTGACTAGGATAGGATCCATGTCGGGACGCTTCCAGAGATGCCCATGTGGTCGGTTTCTTCATTGGGTGCCTGTAACCTGCTAAACCTTGGAATTAGCTGCGGAATCAGGCTGCATTCCGTAGCTAATTTGCAAAATCTTATTAAAACAGGACACATTGTTTTAAGGGTCACTACAAACCATAACCAGTCAATCTTGGATAGTTGAACCTATCAAAGCAGTTGGATTTTTTTTTTTTATTGAATCAAATGAAATGATGAAGTTTATTTTGTCCCCCTTTTTTTTAACATAAAATTCTTTTTCTGATCCTCCAGATTACACAAGGTGCAGGAGGAGAGCATACTCAAGAAATTATTAATTTTTTTAGATGTAAGAAATAAGGTCTCCTAATTACACTTCCCCGACAACGGCACCAAAATTTATAGTCAATTTAACGTCTTAAATTTCTCTACATAAATTATCAATCCAGGTATCGTACCTGATGAAGTGTGGTGCACCATATGTGCTTAGTTAATCCTTTTTCTTACTTCGTTGTTTTATAGTTTATGTTGTTTTTGGGGGATTTGTTTCTTATGCTTAAGGAAATTAATCTAAGAAAGAAAATCTATGCTTCTAGGTGAAGTCTCCAAATGTTAAAGGACAATTAAATCTAATGACTTCTAATGTTAGAATCTAGTTTCTAAAAAAAGGAGAAAATGAAACAAATCAAAACTTTGAACAGTTAGATTAATCTAAGCCGACAAAATGTCTATGAAATGAAAGCAAAAATGATAACATCTAAATTAATTCCAAGAAAGCAAAATTAAAACTACTACAATTAAACTAAAGGCAAAAGTAAAACTTGAAACTGATTTTAAACTAATGATCAGTCAGTAATCTCACCCATAAACATAACACTTCGCTAATTAACTTGAAAATCAGCTAAAGGCTCCGGAAATATCATCTTATAGCATGAGAGAATGACATTAAAACTATCTAACTCTAAACTCATTTATAAAAATAACACTTCGCCAATTAACTTGAAAATCAGCTAAAGGCTCCAGAAATATTTGCTTATAACATGAGAAAATGACATTAAAACTATCTAACTCTAAACTCATTTATAAACATAACACTTCGCCAATTAACTTGAAAATCAGCTAAAGGCTCCGGAAATATTTGCTTATAACATGAGTGACTATATTAAGAAAGAAAAGGTACTCAACAACAAGAAAATCTCATTCATAAACTCAATATTTTACCAATTACCTTGAGGATAAACCAATCAGCTAAAGGCTCCGAAAATATCCATTTTATGTAATGCTTGACTAATCTAATAAGCAAATACAAGAAACATGTAAAGGAAAACTAATATACTATGTGCTCTAATGCTCCAAGCACCAATCAGAAAATAGGACAACTACTTTCTTGGAATATTTTGTTAAGCATAGATTTCACAGTTAGATAAATCTACAATTAACTGGTTGAACACACTTGCATGAATTAAAATTGCATGAATGGAAAATCTAAACTATCAAACTTGAAAGCAATAAAATGACATACTTGAATGAAATCAAAGCAAAACTACAAAACAAAATCTACTCTACCTTACATTCTAATATGCTCCATGATGTCTACTTCACATCTCCTTCCATGTTGAGAAAATCAAAGCTTTATTCAAATTCTTCAAAATTACAAAGTACAACAAAGCTCTCCAAATCTTTCCAAAGCCATCAAGGAAAAACTACAAGCTCCAAGCTACAAAAGCTAAGACTAAAAAACTCAAAAGCTACCAACCACAAGCTAAAAAATGAAGGAGAGAGATCTCCTATTTATACAAAAAGATTAGAAGTCATCTCATTAATGAGAGTCCATGAATCTCTTCCTCTACCTCTAGAGTCCTAATCAAAATAGGAGCTGATAAGACACATGTCTTCTTAGAGTTTCAATACAAATAGGAGATGTGACACATATCCTCATGATTCCATGATCTTCTCCACTCAAATTCGAATTTGGCCTTAGGGTGGCACATATAGGTCTTCTAGAAGCCTCCTTTTGACCTACACATGTCAACAATCTCAACCCACTTGTTAGGCATAAGCATATGCACATTATTTTCTAATTTTTAACCACAAATTCACTAAAAAGGCTAAAAATTAATAAAGTTTGGAAAAACATAATTGTGACCCAATGATAATGAAAGTGAGATGAATGTAGTGACATGGTAGTGAAATGTAGGTGAAATGGAGGTGATATAATGGACATAATAGTGAAAGTGTAATGGAAATGCATGACAATTTCAAGACCCAACGGCAAGTAGTTGTGGATTTGATTAGTTTGAGGAGAGAAATCCTATTCAGCCCCAAAAAGACAGAATTCTGATTTCTCATGGAATTTAGGGTTTTCTGTTACTTAGGCCATCATTTTACTAGTTTTCAAGAATAGGATTTAATTGTCATTGCTTCTATATTCAGTCTTACATTAGATATCATCAAGGTTTCACATTATTTTGCAAGTTTTCCCATGCATGAAATTGGCAGCTAGCTCATGAAATTTTGTTTCCCTTAGTTAATTGAAATCCTTCTTGTTTACATGATTTATGGATAAATTTTAGTTATTGATGTAGTGCAGGAGTTTTAGCAGTACAAAGATATTTCATGATCAACAACCCCATCCTAACCTCATCCATCCATGGTTGTCACTTTCATTCACTAAATCCCTCACCAAATTCATCATTCCACAAGAATATTTCTCCAAGCTTGTTGAAAAAATCCAACCATATCACAACTCTATTTTGAGCTCTTAAGGAGTCCTAGGCACTCCCTTGCCTCATTTCACCCACCATTCACCTTCTCTAAGACTTACATCACCTTCCAAATCCATCTTCTTGCTCTGGGCTGTATCCTGTAGGAATACATGGGATCTTGTAGGAGCATTAGGACATCGTGTAGGTTGACCTGTAGTGGCCAGTGTTGAGTTATGGAAAAGGTATGCATATCTTACTTATTTCATCATCCTTTTATTTACTTATATTCCCTTTATATTCTAAAATGTTAATATATCAAAGGATTATGGTAAAAACGAGGAAATTATCTATTATCACAATTTAGCTGATTGATGTCCTTCTTCATGCAGGAAAAAGATGAAATGGGAAAACTATTGTTCCCTAATTGAGAAAAGGAAAAAGACAAAATGGAAAAAATGATGTTCCCTAACCAGGAAACAGTGTACAGGCAGCAAGCCAAGGATGGAGCACGTAGTTATGGATAAGAACAAAGGAAATCACAGCATCAGCGCAAGGAAGGAAAGCTAACTGAAGATGGAAGATTGTGCGAATCCCCCAGGATCTCTTGATCTTGAGGTATCGTTGTTACTATTTATCCTTCTTACCACTTGGCCATTATAAAAGGCAGTGATTGTAAAGAGAAGGGGGATTAGAGATTATTCGAGAATTATTATTGTATTTGTAACTTTGATCATCGATTTTCGTTGTTGAAACAGAGTATGAGCTGGCTATAACTATTTTGCAATGATTAATATATAAAGCAGCTGTTGTTCCTTCTCATACACTGAAGTAATCCAGCGGTGTTCATGGGCGGCTAAGGGCCCGACCCTGGTGGATTCACTTGCTGTTCCTGTACCATTCTTTTATGATTTCTGCTGTGTGATGGTTTGGCTTGATTTCCACTTATTATAATCGCATTACTTTGCTATTTCATATTTCCATACTTAACGAAATTACTCTGTCTTACATGCTGCAAAAATATTGATTTACGTTGTTATTATCTCTGATCTAATTATCTGCTTCAGTATCCCATTATTGTTATTTCAGATTTAGTCATTTAGTCCAGCGTTCTATTATTATTATTTCCAATACAGTTATTTAGTTCAGCATGCTATCTTGAGATTTTCTCCTGTAAAGAGTATTGACTACTGCTGTCTATGTTCTCAGACCGAGATCCCTGTTGTACAGATTAGAAATTGCGTTTGTAAAATCAATCAGTTCAAAGAGAAATGAGTTATTGTTACTATATTCTTGATTGATACTTGAATGAATGCATGATTTGGTTTCATTAGTAAATTGAGCTTTATTTTAATCGTAATTAGAGTCCTATAAGCTGCATCCATTTACTTTTGTATTAGAAAGAACTGTACTGCAATTTAGATGCATTACTCGAGTAAACAGACGCCACAAACTATGTACACTCTTGAAATAGAAAGTCTTACCTGGATTGATAACTAATGTGAAGATAATTAGGAGTTAAAAAGACACCTTTTATCACTCAACATTTTGGCTCCATTGCCGGGGAGAGTGTAGCCATTTTTGAAGAGTAATGTACATCTGATGCTTGTCTGTTAGGAGAGAAATGGGTATTAAAAATAGAAGGTAAGAACCTGCATACGGAGCACGTAAAATGCCTGCTCCCCCGTCCACTTTCCAGCAAAATTGTTAAGAATTTAGGGTAGAGGTAAATATTTGAATTGTGTGTATGACTAAGAAGAAAAAACCTGAAGATAATCCAATTTCCCTACCCAAACCCGACAGATCTAAGGGACTGTTGACCCTTGGATGATTAACTCTCATAGACGATATCATAAAGAAAGCCAAATCTCAACCATCAGTAGGTCCTAGAAAAGTTTCTTCCAGACAACCTACTAAGTCCCCTCGGGCCACAGGTTCACCATCTGTAGCCTTCACTTAGGTACACAACAAAACAGAAGAGACTGAGCAAAGTTTTCAAGAAATTGAAAATTCTCGCCCAATTTCTTTACAAGAAGGGAATTTTAGTAATCTCCGTGAAGAAGGAGGAGAAACTGGGGAAAAAGAGGAGCCAAGGTCCCCTGAGGTAATAATTCACCCAGGAACACTCAGTACCCCAGATAAAGGGAGTGTTGTTAAGTTCCTTCAAGAAGGAGAAGGGGAAACAAAGGAGCTAAGATCCCCTCAGGTAGTATTTCAGCAAGGAATGCTCATTATTCCCGATCAGGGAAGTGCTCTTAAGCACATTCCCATCCATTCTAGTCATACTAGGAATAGCCCTCTAGAGATCCCAGAAGGGTATTGGCACATATTTGATCAAATGGCCCAGAACCATCAAACACCTCAGACCTCCACACTGTAGTATCCCATCGTTGACACAGTAGTCAATGCACCTATGAAAGCCATTCCTCTCCAGAATATTCCTACCTTTCATGGGCTGACATCAGAGGATCCAGATGCATTTCTATTTGAGTTTGATGTATTGTGCCCGGGGTATGACTATACCACTGATCTGCAAACACTAAATTTATTTCCCTCCACATTGAAAGGAGCAGCGTTACGATGGTTTATGGGATTAGGTGGAGGCACAACAAACAATTGGGATCAAATGAAAACCGATTTCCTAAAAAAGTATCAGGACTATTATAGATCTAGGGAATTGAAAGATGAAATATTTCAGATGGTAGCAAGACCAAGTGAAACATTAGAAGAATATGTGGAACGATTTCAATATAACCTTCAGCAGTCACCCTATGCAACTCTGCCTTTACCTAATAATGTGCTGAAAACTACACTAATTAAAGGGATGAAAGAACAATGGGTAGAAACATTAAATACTATGGGTAAAGGGGATATATATCAAGAAAATTTTGTTGACATTATTAATTTGTGTATCAGGTGTTCAAGAGGCAGCACAAGATTGAAGCTAGCAGAACACGACATGATCACAAGGGATAACAAAATCGGTGGAGGTATAACTCACGCAAAAATTGGCAATCTGCTAGAGGATTTCAAAACTAATATTCTAGGGACTCTAACAACGCAATTAGACAATATGCAAGCCAAGAAAAAGCAAGCATAAGTAAAACAAAACTTGGTGATATTCTGACCTAGATGTAGAAAGAAGCATAGCCAGAAAGAGTGCTCGTTGGATACGGTCCAAATCTGCGCCATCTGTACGAAAGATCACGCCACAGAATGCTACCCATCACTCCTAGGATTGAAAATAGTTTATAAAAAAGCAGAAGAAAAATAGAGTCGGTATACCTGATAAATCAGCGCTGCCAGTGGCAAGCATGATCAATAGGTATGCCCATTGACCCATCCTCTTCTTTTCAACCTCCTTAGTATAGTGCTCAATAATACTCGGGAACCATGTGGCAGAACCAACCATCTTTTTCAAATTGGTCACAACAACCGTTCCCTATGCCACCCTGGCCCAACCAACCGAATCAAAATAATAATTGGCCAAATTCCTCTTACTTCCCACTGTTTTGGCAAAATAATGCTTATCAATCTCAATGGCCACCCTCAACTTCACAGAATCAGAACTGGCAGTCAAGCTGGTAGAGACCTACAAATCAGCTAGCAGGAACAATCACCCTACCTCAACCCACGCTTCCAGCACTGTGCACATTGCAACAGAACCCCCAAACCAACTTAAGACTGTAGCTCCTAGCCCAACCCAACCCTAACCCCAACAACAGACCAGTTCAATCTGTGAAAATTATTGAAGGTCCAGAACTGGAAACCAAGTTAAGGGAGTGCAATGACCTTCAATTAAGATCTGGTTGTATAATAGAATGAGGGGGATAAAAATGTTCAAATTGAAAATCTGTTACCTGTAGAACAAGCACCACAAGAAGAGAACATGGTTAGACAGAAAAATCATGAACAAGAAACCACCTCTTCTCCACCATTCCCAGAACGACTAATCATACCTCGCGCAATTGAACACCCTGATTTTGATCTTCTGGGAGAATTGAAAAAATTGTGTATAAAAATACCACTCCTCTAGGCTGTTCAAGACATCCCAATTTATGCGAAAACCATCAAGGAATTATGTATGAAAAATACAAAGAGGAAAATAACAACAAATTTAACTGTCCATGTAGTCGACACCTTATATGATTTACTATCAGGAAAAGAAACACCTGTAAAATATGGGGACCCAGGAAATCCTATAGTCACGATGAAAATCAATGGATGCTCCTTCCCCAATGCCTTAGTTGATTTAGGAGCAGAAATCAATATTCTTACAACCACAACTTGTCAAAATCTTGGCATTACGTCATTGGACCCAACCACAACCTTGTTGGAATTGGCTGACCGATCGGTAGTCAAACCAAAAGGCACATTACATGATGTAATGGTGTCTGTAGACTCCTGGGAATACCCTGCAGACTTTCTAATCATCAATCCTAGAAACCGACTCGATGGACACCCCTTAATTCTATGTAGACCTTGGTTAGCAACTGCAGATGCTTACATTAGCTATCGAACAGGAAGCATGACTATAGCAAGAGGAAACAATGTAAAGAATTTAGCCTTATATCCTCCAGCTTAGCCAAGTTTAACAATAATCAAAACCAGAAAACAACCTGTATCATACCTAACTGAAAACATTAGATCACTGCTAACCATAGAAGATGCTCTTGAATTTAAAGATCAAACAGAAGATGACATCATTAACACCTACATTAACCAACCAGAAGCCGGATCCCATTTAAAATGTCACATGATCGAAGCAGCATTCGATAGTGAAGAAGATCCCCCAAAGATATTAACGATCAATCAACACCAACCACCTTTGTTTATAATAGAAAAACCATAGAAATTGAACCAGGAAAAACTTTTAATATTAACAAAAACTTGACTGCTAACCAAGAACAGAAACTTGTCCAACTCCTGAGAAAATATAAAGATGCCTTTGCATGGGATTACCCGGACATGAAAGGCATTGATCCCCAATTATGCACACACCAAATTTATACAAAAAAGGATGCTAGACCCATTTGCCAACCCCAACGGAGATTAAATCCTCATCTTAAGGATATTGTGAAAGCTGAATTGCAAAAATTGCTAGATGTCAACTTTGTCTACCCAATATCTGATAGCAAGTGGGTGTATCCATTAGTAGTGGTGCCGAAAAAGAATGGAAAGTGGTGGATATGCGTTGACTATAGAGAACTTAATAAAGCCACCCAGAAAGACCATTTCCCCCTTCCATTCATTGACCAGGTCTTGGACACATTGGCAGGAAAGAAATTCTTTTCTTTCCTAGAGGGCGTCAGTGGATACAATCAGATTCAAATTGCCCCTGAAGATCAGGATAAAACTACCTTCACCTACCCTTGGGGAACATTTGCTTATAGGATCTTACCCTTCGGGTTGTGCAATGCACCTACCACATTTCAAAGGTCTGTAGTCAGCATTTTTTCAGATATGGATGACTTCACACCTTATGGAGATGACTTCGAGCTAGCATTACAAACATTAGAAAAAATGCTACAAAGATGCATTGCCACCAGGCTCTATTTAAGCCATAAAAAATGTCATATGATGATGACCGAGGGACTCATCTTGGGACATTATATCTCAGCAGCTGGAATATAGGTAGATCCAGCTAAAATTCAGATAATTTTTTTAATACCTACCCCTTCCACACAAACAAAGGTATTTAGTTTTTTGGGATTTTCTGGTTACTATAGAAGATTTCTAAAGAATTTTTCTCAGATTGCTGCACCATTATATGCACTAACAAGAAATATTGATTTCATTTGGAAAGATAAATGTGACAACGCTTTTGAGGATTTAAAAAGGCTTGTGCCAACAACCCCAATGCTAAGGGGCCCAAACTAGGATTTTCCATTCCAGATTTCATCTGATGCTTTAGACACAGCAATCGGAGCAGTCCTCGACCAGGAAGAAGATAAAAAACCATATGCAATATATTATATTAGCAAAAATCTATCTCCTCCTTAATTAAATTATATTGTGACTATTTTTTTTTTTTAACTGTAATATATGCTATTAATAGATTCCGACATTATATAACTGGATATCCTAAAGTTTTATATACAGATCACTCTGCCATTAAATATCTAGCGAATAAACCTGTTACAAATGGAAGAGTGACAAGATGGTTGATTCTCTTGCAGGAATTTGACATCACAATTAAGGATCGACCCAGAAAAGAAAACCCTGTAGCTGATTTTCTCTCACGAATGCCAAAGCTAGCTAACACAACAATAGTTGAGGATCAATTTCCTGATGAAAATTTATTTGTTGTTACTGTCAGAACGCCATGGTATGCAGACGTTGTAAATTATTTGGTAGTAGGTAAATTACCCAAGCACCTGATGCCTAATGAAAGAAAACAAATAGTGCAGCGCAGTACCCGATTCTCTTGGATCAGGGGCTATTTATTCCATACAAGAGCATGTATGCACATCAGAAGATGTGTCCAGGAAGATGAAGTGTTTGACATTCTAAAATAATTCCACGATGGGCTATGCAGCAGACATTTTGTAGACCACAGAACCGGTCACAAAGTCTTACAAACAGGTTATTACTAGCCCACTATCTTTAAAGACGCTAAAATTTTTGTTCAAGCATGTGATAGATGCCAGAGGGTGGGACGCCCTGGAAAATCTGATGAGATGCCTCTAAACCCGCAATTAGTAATTGAGCCTTTTGAGCTGTGGGCACTAGACTTTATTGGTCCTATTAATCCATCATCTAATAAAAAAACATACACCCTGGTTGCAATAGAATATGTTACTAAATGGGTCGAGGCAAAGGCGTTACCAAGGGAAATTGAGGATTCAGTGATACATTTTCTTTTCCAACTATTTGTGCGATATGGCCTACCGAGAGATATAATTATAGATGGAGGACCGCAATTCGTAAGCAACAAGATTGCTGGAACATTGAGAAATTATCATATCCTCCACAAAATTACAACTCCATACCACCCACAGGCAAATGGCCAAGTAGAAAGTACTAATAAGGTAATTGAGGCAATAATTACAAAGACAGTTGCATCACACAGACGTGACTAGGCTTCTAGCTTGCCAGAAGCCTTGTGGGCATACTGCACAACAAGGAGAAATACCATGGGATATTCAGTATATCAATTAGTATTTGGTAAAGAACCCATCTTCCCAATCTAATTCGAAATTCAAACATTAAGAATAGCTCAGGAGGTGGGCTTGAATTTAAATGAAGCTTAGATCAATAGATTACATCAAATCAATGAATTAGATGAAATCAGGCCATCAACTCTTCAGCACACTGCATTGATCCAACAGCAAAGAGCGAAATGACACGATTCCCTTATTAAGAATAAGATCTTCCATGAAGGAGATTGGGCACTCCTATATGATTCTAAGTTCCAAGATTTCCTCGGAAAACTCTAGACCAGATGGTTAGGACCTTATGAGATACAAAAGGTGAATGATAATGGCACCATTACATTAGCAACCATTGATGGATCTGGCTATTCTTTTAAAGCGAATGGTCATCAAGTGCGACTTTATCGCAAATCGCTTACCAGGGAGTCCTTTTGCCAACAGTTACGGGAAGATTCCACCATGCAAATTCTTGCTGAGGAGGATAACCCATCCTCAACATCAATCCACTGAATAATTCATTTGTTTTTGAATTTTGTATATAAACTTTTCTTTCTATTTGAATTTGCTTGTATAAACTGTAAATAAACTCTCTTTTTTTGCTTTGGCTGTTCCATTTAAAGAACAACGGTTGTTCCCTCCTAAAGAAAAATTGTTGTTCCTCTAAAGGAACAACAATTTTGTGAACAAATTTTTGTGCTGTTCCATTTAAGGAACAACTGCCGTTCCCATTAAGGAATAGTAGCCGTTCCATTTAAGGAACAATGATTTTCTCTTTATTTGATTTTCGTGTTGTTCCATTTGAGGAACAGCTACTGTTCCTTCTAAGGAATAGCTTCCGTTCCATTCATGGAACAAAAGCCCCCTGTATATATGATTTTCGTGCTTTTCCATTTAAGGAACAGTTGCTGTTCCTCTTAAAGAACAACAACCATTCCATTTAAGGAACAAAAGTTTCGCGTGTTTGTGTTTTTGCTATTCCATTTAAGGAACAACAGTTTCGCGTGTTTGTGTTTTTGCTGTTGTATTTAAGGAACAACTGCTATTCCTCTTAAGGAATAACAGCCATTCCATTTAAGGAACAACAATTTCGTGTGTTTGTGTTTTTGCTGTTCCATTTAGGGAACAACTGTTGTTCCTCTTAAGGAACAACAATCGTTCCATTTAAGGAACAACTGTTGTTCCTCTTAAGGAACAACAGTCGTTCCATTTAAGGAACAACATTTTCGCGTGTTTGTCTTTTTGCTGTTCCATTTAAGGAACAGTTGTTGTTCCTCTTAAGGAACTGCAGCTGTTCCATTTAAGGAACAATAGTTTCACGTGTTTGTGTTTTTGTTGTTCCATTTAAGGAACAGTTGTTGTTCCTCCTAAGGAACAACAACCATTCCTTTTAAGGAACAAAAATTTCATGTGTTTGTCTTTTTACTGTTCCATTTAAGGAACATTAGTTTCATGTGTTCTTTGCGCTGTTCCCTTTAAGGAACAACTATTGTTCCCTCTAAGGAACAACAGCCGTTCCATTTAAGAAACAACAGTCTCATGTGTTTCTTTTTTTTGTTCCGTCTAAGGAACAACAGTTCCGCTTACATTTGTTTTCGCTATTCCGTTTAAGGAACAATTGCTATTCCATTTAAAGGAACAACAACTATTCCATCTAAGGAACAACAATTTCATATGTGAGTGCTTTACACTGTTCCATTTAAGGAATAGTTGCTATTCCTCCTAAGGAACAGCTGCCGTTCCTTCTAAGGAACAACAGTTTCGTCATTATTTGCTTTTTGCTGTTCCTTCTAAGGAACAACAGTTTCGCTTGGGTTTGTTTTAACGTTGTCCCCTCTAAGGATCAACACTTTCACTTGCGTCTGTTTTTCCGCTGTTCCTCTTAAGGAACAGTTGCTGTTCCTCCTAAGGAACAGCGGTTTCGTGTGAAATTTTTTGTCTTTTTGCTGTTCCTCCTAAGGAACAACAGTTTCGTGTGCAGTTTTGTTTTTTGCTGTTCCTCCTAAGGAATAGCGGTGACTCCTTTTAAGGAAAATCACCTTTTTTTGTGTATTTTTTTTTGCTGTTCCTCCTAAAGAACAACACCCTCTTTGAGAGGTTTTTCTTTAGAAAACAAGCACCGTGGCAAAATTATTTTATTCTCTATCATCCTGTATAGGGCAAGAATACGAACATATATGTAAAGATACAAAATTTAAAGGTTACTGGAACAAGCAAATCAAATAAAGATTATCATTTTTAATGAGATTGCTTTGTATTGATTAGAAAAGGGGAGGACACAACTATCTATATTACTTTGTTGTCCTTATCTTCACTATAACTCAAATTGATTGATTACTTGTACCACGTTGGTTCTTCCCTAATCCCCATAATTCTCTCTGTTTATTATCATTGAATAAGAGTAAGGGCATATTTTCTTCTATTGATATGTTCAGACTTCTTCCACCATTCCTACCCTTAAGGAGTGGTGAGCCACCCTCTATATATAAATAGGAAGTGCTATATAAAAGAAAAGAAAAAATGAAAAATATACTATATATATATATATGTTCTAAATTCTATATTTGTTAGATGAAAGATAGGGGTCTCTCATGACCAGCCTACCATGATCAATAAGGAAGCAGTGAAGTGGCATTCCCACTATGCCCACCACACTAGGGATATGATCCAATGGACACATCAGAAAAATAAAAGTCCTTGGAATAGGAGGTCTCATCACGAGCCGGCCTGCCCACCTTTCACTCCTTCCCAGTGAATGGCATTGTGATCCTTTTGGTAAGCCAACACAATGGCCTCCATTTTGACATCACAAGGGACTTTCCTAATTATACACAAAGGATCATGGTTCCAAAGAGTGAAAAAAACAACTCTGTAAAGGTTATAAACAACTGTGGGCAACAGAAGCAATGCTGATGGTATTGGAGTCATATTTTCAACATCAATAGTGATTATAACTCCGTTTTCTTATTTCTTTATCTTTATTACAGAAGAGATTATGTTCCTAATTCCTTTTTTTTGAACCTTTATGCATGAGATATCGTTTAAAAAGTCAATCATAATGATTTAAGTGGAATAATGACCGCATAGCATCTCACCCACGTCAGATGTCCTTTCTCCCTTTTCGAATCACTCCATGGCATCTCCACATTTATTCATAATTCTCATTCTATGCATCGATCCCAGCAACCTGATATTTTTTAGATCTTATCATAAATATGTATACCTTGCCATTTTTTTTTACTGTACGATTGCTGCCAGTACGTCATTCCTTCATTTAACCGGTCGAAGGCAACCTATCATTTTTTCAGGGGGGCGTGGGTGACTTCCAAAGCACTTTTGCATGCGTGTCAGTCTTTTATTTGGCTGTACTGGGCTACATGATATCCCATAATAACAAGTTTTTAATGGTATCTATGTTAAAAAAAAAGTATTATCCAATATTAACAACTTGTTGTTCCATTGTTGGCTCTGTGTATTGTTGTGTTTTCTGTGTGAAGCTAACAGTGTGCAGAATTTAGACAAAATGGGAGGACGATCAGTGTGCAGGGAGCCACCGATACTAGTTGTTTCCGATGTCGCCCGAGAAATTCTAGTACGGGTTGAATGGGTCGCATATTTTACACGACTGCAACAACCCAATGAAAACGTGGCTATCGATTTTTTACAGAATTTACAGGATGATCATTCTATAATAAGAGGAAGGTGAATGACAGTAACGGATGCAGTAATAGCCGAGATGTCCAGATTACCAGCAGTTGGACCCATATGGACGCATAAAAAACTGAGGCTACAAGACGCCATTGTCGCCTTTCGGAATGAGGGACAAAACCTGATTGTTAAAGGCAAAGGAGTTCAACCTTCATCTCTGTGAGAACCATGGATAGAGTTGGGAGAGTTGTTCAGAGCTATATCACATGCAACAGAAGAAAAGATGTGGTAAGGCCATGCCACCTTAAATTATTAGCAATTCTAAAATAGAAATGTTCTGTAAACTTGCCTACATATTTGAATTTCTTGTTGCATGATGCTGCTCAAAGCATAAAGAAATCCTGGCATATAGAGACGGTTGTACGTCATCATTGTTTAATTAGGCTAATTTTAAGCTACAACCTTGCCCAACAGCAAACCAGTTGGGAAGAATTTGTGTTTACCATAGAGGGAGGGTTAGCCTTACCTGCCCCAAAAAGGAAAAGGACTACCGACATAGTAAACAGACCATGAAAATGTAGACGAGATGCCGAGACAAGCCTGGGAATAGCTGAAAACCTCCTGGGTAGCAGCAACCAACCCTTAGAATTATCGAGCCCTGAAAAAGAGCAACATTTACAGCTGGAAGGAAGAGATAATCAAGAGTCAGAACTTGAGGAGGAAACAGAGCATACCAGTGAAGAAGAGAGGGATGAAACAGAACATCCCTTTTGTAGACATTTTAGATTTAATGTTATGGATCTCTCTACTTACCTCCCCCAAGGTGAGTGAACGCACCTTGTCTGGCTTCTCTTGATGTCACTGGAAAGATTTGGTATTTCTTTCAAAATAAGCATCAACAAATAATGGCTTTTTTCCCGTATTCCTGGAAGAAATGGATTTGAGTTGATCCATGAATGCCTATGTCAGCCGATTCTTCATTTCTCCATCCTCCATTGCTCGAATCTAAGAGAGAATTTTTATCTCATCTTCCTCTGTAGCAGCCATTAAGACTTATTCTTTCTGTGGTCTGAAGGATATTTCTTCAGAACTGGAGTCACTGTATGATTCTGAATCAGAATCATAATGCATATGACAAGCACATTCTTCTGACTCTGGACATGAACAAGATTCTGGTTCTAAACATGAACTATCTTGTATATGAGCTTGTAATTCTTCTTCACAGGAAGAACTATAGGAGTAAAAAGATGACTCTTCAAGTTGCTGCTGCTGTATTTGGTCTTTGATTACCACATTCGAGCAACGTTATGTTCTATGAGTGCGGGCACCACACTTCATCCATTGTATATGTCCCTCTGTTTTGACAGTTTTGCCTTTCTGAAATGAGGCTTGGGAATTCTTCCCTCTATTCTTCTTTGATTCTTCTCCTTCTGGACATCTTGAGGATGTATTTCCAGTTTTGCCACACATCCAACAAGTGAGTTTTTCTACTTTTCTTGCTTTGATGCATGTAAATGAATGTCAGAGGGTTTATAATAGTGCGTCCTTGGGACATACTTGTAGTAGCCTTTCTTGGCTTTAGAGGAGTGGCCTTTATATTGCTGAGAAGGCTTTCTTCTTTCTTTGTAGACTTTAGTAGTATGCTTATACTCCTTTTTAGCCCTTTTCTTTGCTTTCCTTCTCTTGACCAGAGGGTCATCAACTGTGAGTCCATATTTACTACAGATGGAATTTATGTCTGGAATCTTTGAAAGTTTTTCCAAAGACCTACTTACTTTGGAACTGGCGCATAAGCTTACCAATGTTTTTGTAATGTGAGAATAAATCTCACCCCATGTATATGATTCAAATGGCAACTGGAAAACTTCTTGCAACCTGATATAATCAACAAATCTGGATGGAAGAGCAGCAAGATATACCTATTTCCATAACAGATTCTTTGGATCTTTCACTTCATATATTCTTTGCATCCAATCTCGGTGAAAGTCTTCATATTGTGACATCTTGTGGTACTTGAGATTCATGAGGATAACTTCATGCTTATCTGCAATCTCCGTTTCACTGCCACACCAGTGTTCTAAGATCATGGAGGTTAAAGCTCCAATCATGTTGCTTGTAGTTGAGCCATCTGAATTGTGAATCACATCTCCTGCTTCATCTTTGAGCACTTCAGCTTCCATTTTTATCAGTAATGTTGGAGATGATTCAGTCTGCCACCACTTGAGCAATGTTCCTATAAAACACCTAATAATGGTCTTTCATGCTTCAATTTCAGTCTTGCCTCTGAGATACATGAGTTTATATTTTGTAAACATCATGTCTATTAATTGTCTAATCTGACCAACACTCAGATTATCAATATTTCATTCTCTATGTGATTTAGGGAAGAAAGTATGAGCTTCAGGAAGCTTGCCTTTTCCTTCAAGATCAGGTGCAAGATATTTATTGAACCTACTTTTTAGAGGTTCATATATGGGAAGAATCTGAGAATCAGATTCTTTGTTCTCTTCTTCTTCTTCTTTGAATAAAGAGGCAATGGTAATTTTTTTGTGGCCTCTGTTTTTCTGTAGAAGATGTGTCTACCTCTTTAGGAAATAATGTTGGGAACCTGTTGATTGGTTTAACAGGATCTTGAATCTTGATATTTCTTTTGTAGAGAAAAGAAGTGGGAACTGGTTTATCAGTTTTAGACATGCCCATCTTTTCGACCTTTTCAGTTAAACCAATGATTAAGCTTTTAGTAGTACCCAAATGGTCTACTATCTTTTCCTCTACTTCTTCTATCTTATTTAAAGATTCTTTGGCATAAGATCTAACAACAGATGAAGTATATTGTACATTATTGAGGTTTCTGTTAACCTCATTCAGAGAGACTTGAAGAGTGTCAAATTGTTCCTTTATTTCCACAGTCTTTGCTGAATTTATTTCTAAGCCTTTTATTGTTGTATTGGTCCAATTGATCTGTTCACTGGTCTTTTGAATTCTTCCATCTATTCCCAGAGCATTATCATCTTTTTGAACCAAAGGGATGGCCTTTGTTGCGTTTTGATTCTCTCCTATGATAATTCCTCGGTAAGGGGGAAAAGTAGATGGAGTCTTTACTCTACTGTCGTTTAAGGCAGTCTAAGCATGTTTGGTGGATGATGAAGAAGATGATCCAGTTAACACAACTTCAGGGGAAACATTCCTTTTCCATTCATAAAAGGAAATCCAGGAATTTGTGACTTCCATGTAATGTTTTCAATCTTGGGATAATTTAATCTTCTCCTCAATGGTAGATTAAGACCAAACTGCTCTGCTTCTGGATGGGTGAATAAGTCCCAATTCAACATGGCCTTCATCCATTTGGAACTTATTTCTCATTTCAAGCAGCCATTCAACAGAGTAAAGAACTTGTGCATCTCCATGACTGTAGGCTTTTTACAGTCATCAGGAATAGGGCCAAATCTGCATGAAGGGATTAGACCCTTTGCTTGCTCTAAATAGCCTAATCCATATTTAGGCTTAGCTGGCCTCATTTTACTAAACATTTCTATCAATCTGGGATCTTCTCCTTCTAGAGTAATAATCTCATGCATCATCAAGACATGGTCAGACTCTGGCTCATGAGGAAAAGGGATGTCTGAACATTTTGGATTTGGGCATGGATTCACTGATGTGGAAGGAGGGGCTTCTCCAGTTCTTGGATGATGATTATCATGGATGACAGATTCAACAAGAGTACATAAATTTACAGCTAATTGGCACTCTGGACATTTGACTTCTAAAGAATTAAAATTGACAAGCTCGCAAAATCAAATAAAGAAATGTGTTTACAAGAAACTGAACTTGAACTAGCGGTATCAACAATGGATGGATCACGATAAAAACGGGAACTTTTGCAAGCTCTTTAAATTCCTCTGTAATCAATTGTGCATCTTCTAGGGAAAGATAAAAAGACAGAGGATTGGTTCTCTTGGATATCTGCTGAGGTTATTCTTTTAAAAGCTAGAGGCTTCAGATTAGAAACTATCCAGTGTTCTGAGAATGTGAGATCCTCCCAACGAATGGTCTGATGTTCTATTTTCTGATTTTTTGAATCTGTTAGAACAACGAAGCTTGCTTTTGAGTTTCGGCTGGGGGTATGGCATACAATTGGATAACAGGTATTTCCATGCCTGAAACATCCTCTCGTTTGTATGGCTATATTATGTCTTTTCTGGCGCATATCAAACCCTACGGTTTTAATCTCAAACTGCAAAATTTGATCTATTGTTTCGTCGAAGACATAGACTGAAAAATTAAGATAACAGTCAAAAAATATTGGGCCATGTGATAGAGGGGCAACTATACCACCTATTAAAGAATCGGTATATTTGTTATGGGTAAGATCTCTGACTGTGGCTAGCATGAAAGTGTTTAGCGCTTGATGAGTCAGAGGATTGATCCTGATCCCTATGCATCCCAAGTGCAAATATTTTGTGTTTAACCTTTTAGTTTCGACCTGTAAAGTTTTTGGATCCAGAAGAGGGATAGACTGGATATTGTCAAAATTCTCTTGAATCTGACTAATAGACTCTTTAATACTTATTCTAGTGGCGGCTTTCAAATGGAAAATAAACAAATCATCATAAACTTCTGATGCAGAGATACTAGGTAATTGCCATCGAGCAAAAGGTTGTGGCTCTTCATATTCTAGTTCGACCCGGTTTAGAACACGACTAAAACTTGATGCAAACATGTCTCTAAGTGGGTTTTCTGTTGCAGAAGACTCTCTTTCTTCTAATTCACGGAAGGATACAAACTTCCTGAATGGATCCATTAATATGAGTGATGATTTAGAATACCAACCTCTTGAACCAGACGTTATTGGCTCTAATACCAATTTTCAGTAGGGGCTTCCACAAAGCTTGCTACAATGTTGCTATAGTGCCACGCGCTATGCTGTTGCGCTCTGCTGTCTTGGCCTTGCTATGTCTCTTCGTTTGTCTTCACCGATCGACCTCTAGTGAACTTAGTGCGAACCTACTCGGATATTTCACGCTCTGCGACCGTGCACACAACATCCTCACCTTTCAACAGTCTGGCGTCCCTTCGAACCTTTGGCAAACCCCTAATGAACTTCGAGTGAAGATTATGAGACAACTACTACACAACAGACAGTTTATAAAAGCGCATAGGTATTCAAATGCGGAAAATGCCTTCTCATATTATTTCTCAGAAATGGATACAGATTATAGATTACAGAGAGTATTCCTTACAGAGATAGACTATTGTTGCATTTATCAGAATTTTGCTTTTCACTGAGGAATAAGCATTACCGAAGGCTTCTTGGCAACAGATAGGCTCTACCTAAGAATATGCATACTGACTTAAGACTTCTAATAGATCTAGCCACTTTAGGTTCTTACCAGTGCCAAGCGCACTGATACATAGGCTTCTCATATCTCTAAACTCTAAGACTCTAACACACTTCGAATGCCCATCCCTCAACAATGAGCCTTACTCTCAATTTATAACAAATGAGAGGGGACATACATTACTGTAGGGCATCAAACAAAGGGACGAAATCATTGTTTTCGGGTAACACCGAGGTGACATCCACACAAAGATTCTTGGTCCAGAAAAGTAAATACTATTAAAAAATCTACGGAAAATATGATATCTACAATGTTTACAAAGTGGATACTTTTGTCCAGCAAAGCCCACGAGAAAAGCTGGCTACAATTTAGTCGTAGAATTGAGACTTCTGTGATTTTTCATAGTTATAAGAAGAGCTTCAGCGTAAATCACATAAGAAAGACCTTTGTCGGCGCGTTTCGAACCAACTAGTGTGGTTCATTGTCAGGACGAGTTGAAGAAACAGATCAGGCCTAGCAGGTTAAATAGACTGAGCAGAGACTCCAATGGCTATATAACGGCTATTTTTGACCCTAGGACCCAGCCCAACTTATCTTAATAAATTTAATATTATTATTATTCTTAT